>CM057137.1:8409344-8602774 GCA_029964075.1 Patiria pectinifera | reverse complement strand
TTGGTGAGACACCGGACTAACATATGTTAGAGTCATGAGTATCTCTCCAGAGACCTCGTAAATATCCATAGCGGAAAGGATTTTTTGACGTTGGCCTTCTCTCCACAGACCACCTTTCAAGTGTGGTTGAGATTAATGACTGAACTTACAGTGAGCAGGAACACACACACACGGACACCCAGACACACAGAAGGAATACGCGATCGCAATATCCCCCTGTCTGGCTTGAAATCCAGGGGGATAAAAAGACCAATTAATCCTAAACCCTGCCAGACAAAACACAGTGCATCAGGTGTAAAAGTCTGTGGGACCTTGCTGCATTGAGCCATCAATGCCAGAGCATAAACAGCCAATTCTGATACAATCAGAGCTAGTCTCATTTAACAATACCAGAGCTGTATCATGTTGCGAGTTGGTGACCGCAGACTCTGAGGCACTTTAGCCTTCAGATTTTTGACCTAATGGATCTAGCTCTACTCAGTAGGCTTGTCATTGTGACAAGTGCTGCATTGAGCAGGCTTTCTAGCCAGAATATCCTGGAGGGATAGGTTAAAGGCCAACTGGATAAACAAAAGTCTGAAGAATCAAATTTCTACAACCAGTCTGCGGTATTCTAAATCCTTTCCGACAAATATTTCCCTACAAGTCATAGGTAAAAAGAAAACTGTGGGCAATTAGGGATTCTCAAACCATCTGTATACTCTCTGACCAGTATTCTTCACCCTACAAATCATAAAATAGAAGAAATTACAGCTAGATCCAATAAAAAATGATGGCAGAGTTCTGAAACCATTTTGCAGAATTCTGCAGCCAGTCTAAATACACTGCACTCCATGGTCGCCAACTAAAAAAAAGGAACAAAATGCAATAAGCAGTCTACAAAATTCAGCATTCTGCAGATGCCTAAGGACTAAACTCTTTGCATATTTGGTGACCCATATCAGCCACCTGACAAGTCATACAGATAGGAACCCTCAGGGCAAGCTCCAAATAAATAGCTTTGAAGACTGTCAGCAGACTGTTTCAAGACTGCCTCAAGACCACTTTCAGAATTCACCTAAGGTCCAGCCAATCTGCCAACTCTCTGACAAATGACTCACTGGTCAAGCAGTAAGACATCTGCACTAGTAAGCAAGAGGTCATGGGTTCGAGTCCCTACATAGTAAACGTGTACACTTTCAAATAAGGACGAAAACAGGTACCAGCATTAGCTGGGGAGGAACCTGCAATGGATTGGTATTCCGTCCAGATAGTAACTTTGCAAGTCAGGCATGTCAGTGGGTGTAGAGTCATGAGGTCTAGAGCAGAGATATGCATTGCATTGCAAGGTTGCCAAGTAGATGGCAGGGCTGCAATTGTGTGAACAATGATGGTTGCGATGCGAGGGTGCAGCTTAACCTACACCATCTCGGGACTAACAATGAAGGACACAGCAACTATAATATAGCCGAGAGAAATTTTGCATAAACATAAAGAAGTGAAACAGAAAAAAATGAAGCTTGAGCTAAGGTTCAGTCAGTTTTAAATCTGTGTTGTCTATAATGTCTTTATTGTACCGTTTCCACTCTTATGGAAAAATTCTGATGCCTCGTGGACAAATACATTAATCGGGTACCGCAGTAAAAAAGTTCACAAAAGACAAACGGTAAATGCGATTAACTTTGTCCAAAACAAAAAGCTGGAATTCCTGCTAAAGCTGGAAAACTGACATCCCTGCTTCAGTTGTTTCATGCCATGAAAAGAATAAAAGTCAACCAGATCAGCTGAGTATCAGCTCGGAGCAGGGTTTACTTGACAGAATGCACTCACCAGAGGCGACTTCTGCAGGAATTTGGGTATGATGGTGAGGATAGCGACCAGGAACGTCAGGCAAAAGTAGACGATGAAAGCCGTGCCTGTTGACTTGAACAGCGGCACCAGGACATACAGCTGGCAGACGGTGGCAAAACTGACAAAATGAAAAGGGCACAAATCATTATTCAAAAGGAGACGAGAAGACGAAACATATTTACGCTTGTACAATTTGAAATCCTAAAAATGGGTTCTGTGGACAAGTGCCCCCTTAAGGAGAAGCATGGGAGAGTTGGGGGAGACTGAGAGAGATATTCAAATGCAAAGCCGACGATGCCCAACACTAATGAGAGGATGCTAAGTCGTGCATACTTCGCACCATATGCGCACAACCCAGTACACACATGCGAAGTGTCCCGTCCATTGGGCTTTCTAAAGTGGTACAAAGCATCCATGGGCGTCGCCAGGATTGTTTTCAGGGGGGGGGGCAAAGCAAATTTTCCCCCAAATTTCCTTAACTTTTCATTATATTCTCAATTTATCAATTTTCCAAGCGTGAGTAGGGGAGCATTTACCCTAAACCCCCCCCCCCCCATCAAATTAACAGCAATATGGCTTTGCACCTCTTTTCTTTCTTTTTTCCTTCCCCCCCCCCCCCCCCGTTTTTCGGAAGGGGGGGGGGGGGACGCCTTGAAACGCCCATGAAAACATCCTCTCTGCTTCACACACGGAACCCTTAATTTCAGAAATCCTGACATGACAGCAATTTCAGGAAAAAATTTGCTGACAACGCAAATCATACATAAAGAGAGATATTTTCTCCAAAAAAAATGTCCTTGACCAAATTTAAAGGCTTTACAAACCACTGAATTCTGCAGTCATTATCAGGATTCTGTCCTAACAGCGGCTAGCACACTAATTCTGCTGCTCACAAACCTCAATGCACAAAATTCTAAGTTATGAGATGCAGTTTGTTAACCGTAAGTTGAAGATTCTTGGCAACTTTAAGCCAAGATTTTCAATTATGGTAGGCAGAGTCACAAATTTGACCCACATTAAACACATTACTGGACCAAGCCCAGTCTAATGTGGCTTTGCGTTCGTATGCATGAGCACCCTACTGAGATAATGGCTTCTCAATCAGTTAACCACCATAAATATGTTCGCACATACGGCGGCAGTGCATGGTTTGTCCTTGATCATACCATGGAGCCTTTTTTTATAGCTCCATGATCACACAGTCAGGCTATCCCCAATATATGTGCGTCCATAGCCACCTGCCTCCCACCAGAATTTGAGTGATGAGTGAACTCAGTTAAGTGCTGGAGAGCTAACTACATCTAAGAAAGCCAAATTAGACTAGATTTATCTTTCCTAATCTAAAATCACTTTTTTTGTGAACGATTATTTCTTTAATACTTCTTAGCATACAATTATTGATCAATCCACTAACCCATATAGGAACAACAGCAGGCAGAATGCCGGCATGTTACTGGATGAGCTAAAGGCATGCATTCCGAACGCGCAGACGATGATGAGACTTATACCAATGGGTATCAGGTACATCAACTGCAAGAGGAAAATAGGGAGTGTGAGTACAAGAACAGACAATGTGTAAGTAAAGCCTGATTCAATATCAACCACAGTTCACGGTGGCGGTACGTCGTTAAGGTAACAGTGATCTCCAAAATGGCATCATAAACATTCCGGCAAAAGATCAATTTTTTTTTTAAATATTAAATCTAAACAGTGCTTGACGGAACCCGCCTTGGACACCGTCGCGGGGTTGGAAGACCCAAACCCCGCTGGATCGACGGCCTCACCAGGTGGAGCAGCCTCAGCGTGGCTGAATTAACTGCGGCGACCCTTCAGCGACGGAAAATCACCCCTGCACCAGTCACACAACCCAGAAGAAGTGGACTGTTGTTGCGTCAATGGGCAGTAGCCTACGACGTCTGCGTGGGATCATGTCAAATGACGTCTAAACACGCTAATGAACCATTTGCTTGGAAAACACACACAATGTCCAAGAAGTCTGTGGAGGCGGACAAGTGTGTTGAACTTAAACAAGGCAGCTGTGCACGGCCTGTTGTGGTACAATTTACGCTCTGTGGACACATCCCAGAGTGTTGAAAAATATGAGGTTGCGGCAAGAAATATCGTACAAAATACTGTTGAAATTACTCTTGCGAATCAGTATTTGTGGCATTGGGCTGTATATCAAAAGTTGGCTGCTATAGTTTGCCTTTATCGAAAATCAAAACTTTTCAGCAAAAAAAATCCCGGGGTGAACTGGTTAAAATGCACCAGACACAGTCAATGCTATGACTCATTTGACATCCCTATGTGATTTGTTTTCGTTTTGCTGAAAGAACACTGGACTTTTTTGTGATCCGTGGACAGAACCTCAAAAAGGTGGTTGTGTTTAAAACTCTGTAACTTGAAAAGTACATGAGTGATTTGAATAATTCTTGTTCAAAAAGAAAGCTTATGAATTGGGCTTTCACATCCTAGATTTTGAAAGTGCTACATGCAGAACTTCACTAAAACAATGGGCCCGACATTTGGGTTTTGATTTTTTGACTCGCTCTGTACATTAAAATACAACCAATGCTAAAAGTTGGAGTTATGTTGTGATTTCGTTTAGATTAATTTCTGTTTCTCATTTTCCTGGAATGTTCAACCGCCACCGGTACCCACCATATCCCAGACAAGGTTAGCCAGCCAGTATCCCGTCGGAGTGACCCCGCTGACATAGTGGAGACGCTTGGAACCGTTGTTGTACTCCATGACCAGGAACGAAGCAAAGGTGGCCGGGATCAGGCAGAAGGCAAGCACTATGATGAGACAGTTGCCAAAGTACTGGGCAGTGCGATCCCAACTGACAGGGAAAATGAACACATAAAGGTCAAAGGTCTATTTGTTCCAATAAGCCATTTGCGAGTGACCTATACCCTTTGGGATTTACATTTGAAAAACATCTGGTACACTGACTTGCTCAGAATGCTTGGCACATTTTCACTTTGAATTCTCCAGACTAAAGACACTGCTAATCACATGATTTGGGGCAAGCTCTTGCATAGTTACGTAAGAGACGCTCAGCACCAATACATTGTTCACAATAGGTGAGAATGGCACAAAGACACCAGACCATGCCGGAGCTGGGGGTTGCTAGCATAAGGCTTGCCCCGAATCACGTGATATAGTAACAGTCTCTTTGGTCGGGAGAATGCAAACTTAAAATGTGCCAAGCATTGGATAAAGTCTGCATTCCAGATTTGATTCAAATTGTAAGTTCCCATCCGGTTTGCCCGTGATCGGCCACCATTGCAGTAGGCGACCATGTTGTGGGTTGTAAACTAGACAGCAGGGCTTATTTTCACGTAAAATAACCGTGAATTGTTTTTAAAAATGTGATGCCGATGGCACATATGGAACACCATACTTGAGATTTATACCTAGATTCATAGCGATTTGTGATTAATTCATGTGACTATAACACTGCACATATTTTGCCTCCATTTACAAACTTTTCATAAACATCTTTTTGAATAAGTATTTGATTTATTTTGTTTGCTTTTTTTGAAAGTTACAATTTGGTAGTTATATTTTTATGAGAAACTTACGGGGCTTATTTTGATCAAATTTCCGGGGACAGTCACATCAACCACCAAGTGACATATAGAAGCTCCTGCCAGAGCCCAAAAACTAAATCAGTGGTGCCCCTTCCACATAAAAAAAAATCGCTTGCTGTTATGTCATAAGGCGAAACTGCTAACATGACCATTGTATACACATACTACATGAGTTTTGTGAACGGCTACAGGGATGTATGTAAGATTTGAGGCTTTGCATGGTTGAGATACTAATGAAGAAAGGTTTTGCGGAAACACCATGAGTTTAGGCATTTTCCTAAAGATGGTCAGAGCATACTGATCGGAACGTCGAGTTTATACCTCTGGTTCTTTTCAGAGCCGTTCTCTTAGTTTGAGATACAGGCATGTAGTTTCATTAAAAGTGAAATGTACTTACATGTCTCGTACGCTCAGGCCCTCTCCAGAAAACTCAAAGGGGTGAGTGTACGCTGATATACCTGGGATAGCAGTAAAACAATTTTTATCAAACTAACAATAGATGTTGATTTAATGGTAGGTTTTGCCTTTCTCTGAATTTGCAATTGTTATTCTTATACAGAAATCTGCAATTTGCATTTCTTCATACAATTACTGTAAAGAAGAAAACAAATTTTGCAAGAAATTTGGAGCATAAATTATTGTAAAATATAGAGCAGTCCACTGTTTCAAGAATTCTGCAAAATGAATTTTATATCCTGAAAAAAATTTTGTTAAATCAAAACGCAACATTTAATACAAAATGGATAAATTATGTATTCCCGATCCCAAACTCACCGTATGTTGCTGGGTCTTGGCCGGGAGGTAGGTAGGACCTCAGAATGATATTGTTGGCAGTGTTCAGTGCAATGGGCATAGCATGGAACCCCTTGTTGTTGTACCACGCCTACAATGCCAAGTGAAAATGGAAAAACTTCATTAATCATTATAACCATAACCACTCCAGAAAAGTGACATTTGTCCTAGATGAAAATTTGGAGAAAGGCGACACTTTGGGACAAAATATGACAACATGGCCCAGAAATTGAATGGCGATGCAATATAATTAAACTTGGGGAAACAAATGGAAAAAAAAAAAAATCCACCAAATTGTCATGTAAAAAAAATTGATATATTTTTCATTACTTTGATAAATTCCTGTGCGTCTCCCGCGGGTTTGCTGTGCAGGGTTAGCCCATTGTACCTAATTAATAAATAAAAAATAGCAAAATTACATTAAAAGAATACACACAAAATACAATGGAAAGAAGGACCTCCTGTGGCCAAGTGAGCCATTTTTCTTTTCTTAGAAGATCATTTGCCCAAAAGAGGAGCCACTGTTCAGGGTAGATGAACAATCTGTTTGTGCATTAGACATAGGGGTTGATGGAAATTTCATATTTATACTATTAAACTACAAATTCTATTTGATATGTTTTGGGTGGTGCAGGATCTAATGGGCTACCACACTTGAAACTCAATATACATTTATTAGACTTGAAGCGACCAAGATGAACCACGAGCAGGCCAATTTTTTTGCAGGGATATATGGTATAAGTTAATATCTGTGCGTAGACACATGTGGCTCTAAAGGTAGAGTTTATCATTTGCAGCTTTGCGCTGGTGTTAGCTCTGATCAAGGTATGTCAACTCCCCCACTTTTGAGAAGTGATTGACGCCCTTGGGAAAATGAAAACCCATTTTTAAGGTTTTTCCTTATTTTCAGAGTGGCTAGGAACCCTGCTGAACGTTTGTTGCTGCATTAAAATAACCTGCCAATGATTCAGTCCGGTTAGGTTATATACACTTGGAAAAACCAACCTTTTGAATCGGAAGTCCTCGGTGGACCTCAGCAGGTACTGGATGAGGTCTGCCTTCAAGCTGACATCCAGCAGAATATCCGTGGTGTTCATTCTCCACTGAGGCGGTTCAGCCCCCATAGCACCCTCTGGGCACTCCAGGAAGCTCTTTGCGCACGAGCAGTCTGGGGCTGCGCGATCAACGGCCAGAATTTCTTCAATTTCAGCCCGGGACAAGCTGGAGATTGGGTTCTTGAAGAAAGCTTCCGTGAAGTGACAGGTGCTGAAACCAGAAAACACGAGAGCTCATGAGTGGCATCATAAATGAAAGTGGGGTGGGAGTTTGGGTTTGGGAGTTTTAACTAGGAAACAAGGTGAGATTTCATAATGGAGAGTTGATCATTTTAACAAGTTGAGTGTCATGGCCTACAGGTTAAGAGCACCGGCCTCATGCTCTGGTGTTTCAGAGGCAACAGTGGCGTGGGTTCGAGCCCGGGTGGACACTTGTGCCCTTAAGCAAGACACTTAACCATTATTGCTTCGTCCTTTGGATGGGACGTTAAGCCGTAGGTCCCGTGTGTTGTGTAATACAATGCACGTAAGAACCCAGTGACATTTATCACTAAGAGAAGGGCTTTGCCCCCGTGTTTCTGGTCTCCTGTATAAACTCCCATGTGGAGTATTTAGGAAAAGAACCAACCAAGAACCGTAAGCTTGGGTTTTTAACAAGGAAGGTTTGTGAATCACGATAGGGGAATGTTGAGTAGGATTAGGTTGAATTTTAAGAAGAGTGGGTCTGATAAGTTAATCAGGAATTGTAAAGGCTAGTTCAGACTTGATGCAAATTTCAGTGCTAAGATACTTTTGCCATGGTGACGGCAAACACCACAATTAAATTTTGAATCTTTATGTCATGAGAATCGCTTCGCTTTTGCTTTAACTGGAAGTTTGAACCAGTTTTAACAAAGGAAGGTTGTGGATTTTACAGGAGTATTGGAAATCACAACCATTGCGGAAGGTTGGATTTTAACAAAGGAAGGTTGTGTGTTTCAAAGAGAAGGTTGTATGAACAAGGAAAGATCCTGAGTTTTAACCTGAGAAGGCAGTGAGTTTTAAACAAAGGAGGGTTGTGAATCACAACAGGGGAAGGTTGAATTTAAACAAGGGAGGGTTGTTAGTTTTAAGAGCAAGGTTACAAGTGTTCAACGAAGAACAGTTGTGGATATGTCGAGGAAAAGGTTGTGGGTGAGATTGTGTTAACATTGTAAGGTTGTGAGGGTTTATAGCGGGACATTTGCAAGTTTTCCAAGGGATGAGTTTTAACAAGAGGAGTTTGTGAACCATAGCAAAGGAGGAGTGTGAATCATAAAACAGTACAGTTGTCAATTTTTCAAAAGGGATGGTTTTAGGTTTTATTAAGTTTTTAACAGGTTGCTCTAAATAAAACCACAAAAATTATTATGTACCCGTCCTCAAAGTCATTCATGCATGTTGTTCCCAGGCCAGGTGCACTGAACAGAGCATTCGTCATTTTTGTTCCATCTGCCGTCCGGGAATCGCTGTTGCTGTAAAGAACAAAATAACAAAACACGTGTCTCGTCTATGTGTCACTCCTCTTACATGCATCTACGACGTATAGCAGCAGTAAGAATCTCACTTACATTCTCTGCTGCAGAACAACTCAGTCATGCTTTCATATCATCCAGATTAGATTTTTGCAATAGCCTACCCTGTTGTCAACTTTACCCAATGAAGTCCAGTGCAGCAGATGGTAAACTAATCCAATTTGTCAAGTGTTGACTGTTGATTGATAGTTTAGTGTGGATGGCCATTGTTATGTAAAACTAACATTATGATGATGTGACTTCAGTGTGGGTCATATCACCTATTTTGACCTCTGTTATTCACACACATTGGCCTCCATATGGTATTCTGAGATTCAACCGTATTTCTGTGTTCTGTGATATATTTGGACCTTTTTCCTCCCGCTACATTCGGTAATAGGTTAAAAGGTCAACAGGAGGGCGCCCTCATAAGATTCTGAGAGAGAATGGTACAGTAAAGTTTACGCAACCAATGACTTTTGGGTGGGCCAAAATCAATCCACGGCGCACAGTAGAATAACCACAATGGATGTTAACAATTACTTGCGGTGAATTTTTTCCACAAACTTAAGTCAATATGAAGTCAACAGACTCATACAGCGCGAGAGGGTAAAATGCAGCGTTGAATTGGTCCTTTGTTGAAGGTGTAAAAGCCCATGGACCACACACATACAGACAATCGTACTTACCTGAAGAAGACATAGTCGTCAGGCCTGTACAGTGAGGGTGCAAAGTGAAGCTGCGGGTTCGTCTCCCCAGACCTGAGGGTCCCAAAGACAACAGCCAACAGGAGCAAGAGCATGGGCAAGAGAAGGGCCCAGATGAATCCTCGCCAATCACGCTTGGTGTAGTGGAAACGCTTGGTCAGGATGGCCAAAAACTGATGCAGGGCTGGTGGGGTAAATCAAGAACGTAGTATATGATTCAGCTGTTAAGTCCTTTTCCGAGTTAACGTTTTCCATCTACATTAGGGAACAGAAATCCACTTTTAGATTATTGGACTTACCAAACTATTAAGCGACATTACAAACTAGCAGGTATGTTGAGATAGAGGGCAGGGTCTAATTTTTTGGGGAAATTTTGGTTGCAGCGACGATAGAGATGACAAAACACAGCACGAAAATAAAGAAGGCGATCACCATGACGCACAGTGAACAAGCAAAACTGCATTGATTCGCATGGAACTAACCGTAAAACGCGTAAGCAAATCGCATTTTCAACCGAAAAGGAAACTGGTAAAAATATACCATCATTAGAATTAAGAGAAGTCTGCTTTTGGTTAAAAAAATCATTTTGAAATGATAAAAAACCCTTTACTCTAATTTGATCGAAACTAAAGAGGGGCTCTACACAATCGCCAAGACTCAGAATCAGACTCACACCAAATGACCTGAGACTGGAACCTGGTCTGGACCTAATTACTCTACTAAAACTCTGAGCTACAAATACATTCAATAATGAAGGAGTGTTTTGAATGCACAGTTATAAAGAGATGAAAATAATTATTGTGGCAAGACTTACTCGAAGGCTTCATGTTGTAGCTGACCTGGACTCTCTCCATGGTGGACTCAGGAACCATCTTAGTCTTATCTTTGGGTCCGTCAGTTTCACCTTCGTCCTGGCTGGAAACGTTCAAGAAAACCTAAAAAACAAAAAGAAATAAAAGTCATTAACCAGTTCATGCCAGGGTTACTTTGACAAGACCGGCACTGGATTACTTTTCACTCAACCTCAAGCCAGGCGGGTTGAAGCCATCACCCTCGGGCAGCACACTCATATTTCACTGCGAGCGGGTTACTGACAGATATTTCCGGCCTCGGCTTAGGTGTATCTGCACAAGCAAACATTTTCAAAATTGACCTCATGGTTTTGTAGTTATTTCATAAATAGTCAGAGAGACAAACACTCCCATCCGTACGATTTTTGTGTCAACACTGGGGGGGGGGGATCAGCAACTTGGAAAATACGAAAAGCAAGGAAAGAGGAGGCGGGAGGGGGGAGGCTGGCATACCTCTTCAAGCGATGCATCCGACAGGCCATAACTTGAGGCATGTAGTTCAGGCAGCTTAGCATCCAGCTCTTCAAACAGTCCCTGGAACTTTGCAGTCTGGCCAAAACTGACCGGCAGGGTGAAGGACACCTCTGTGCCCACGTCCTCTTTCAACACGGCTGATGGGATGTGAGACTGGATGAATGAGGTCACCTGCAAGGTCAAAGGTTAAGGGTCAAAAGGTCAATTTGACAAACAGCTAAGGGATATACATCACCAAATAACTAGTGGCCAAGCTTATTTCCATAAAAGCTAAATACAACTGATATTCATAAAAAAGAGTGATTCAAGGTCCATGAACTTAAAAGTTTGTAAGACTTCTCGCTTCCAATTTTGCTGATGATTTTGGCCTTGATTATGAATTTATTTATCTTAAATTTTAGCCTTATTTGTTATTGGTAGGAGGGTTGCTCTGCCAAAATGTCAGTTAAAAAATTGTTTTTTTGGAGGTTGGTTTGTTCAGAGGAGAACATCTGAAAATTTGGTTTTAACTGAAAGTGCAATAGAAGCGCCTTCTCCCGTTTTTATCTAATTTAAAAAATGGTTGTTTTAGAGCAATAACAATTGCAGATTGACCAAATATCACATGGTTCATATATAAATGAGCACAAACCCTGCAAAAAAATAACAGCATTGCTGTTGAAACCCCTCAGCCAGAGTCAAGTTATCATCCAGAAACTAAGCTGCCCGGACATCCCGACGGACGGACAGACGGATGCCGTGGGCGATGACAATACCCCTCGAGCCTCACGGCTGAGGGGTAAAAAACGACAGGTGTGTGTGTGTGGGGAGTACCAGTGCAAGAAATAAACTAACCTTGGCGCAATTGAAGGGCTCCACAAATGAGGAAACACCACTGGAGGATCCTTGGGAGCTGGTACTAGCGTGATCTTGGGAGCTGGTGCTAGCGTGATCTTGGGCTGCCTGTGGTTTCTTCAGGGTCGTCATTTCCACGTAGACGTTGTCCACCGCCGTGTTCCGATTGTAGTCCGCCGGGTCACTGGCACCGTCTGTCAACTTTCTCATGGCCTCCGGGGTGGAATGGTTGCTAGGCAACTCCTTGGCGATGGTGAGCGTGTAGCCGCTGGTGAAGCGGCCCTTGAGGAATGCGGAGGAGCCGCAGCAACGCAGCTGGCCGTGGTCCAAGATGGCGATGCGGTCGCCAAGGAGATCTGCCTCATCCATGAAGTGAGTGCACAGGAGGATGGTACGACCTATACAGTCATGAATATTCATGTTACTCACAGAATACTATTTGTATCATATTCGTAAAGTAAAAAGTGGCAACTAACCAATGGCTCTTCTCTATCCACATCTGGACGAGTTCCAGACAAGTTGCAGAGTAGAATCATTCACTTTGTCCGGAAGAAGCTCTGCATTTGTCCTGGACATGTTCCGGGAACATTTGGATAAGCAACTGCTTGACTCATCAATAACTTCATTGCGGAAAGATTGCAGGTAAGTTGATCAGAATCCTGAAATTTATACCCAATACAATGTCCAGACCTTATCCGGAACTCGTCCTGGATATGAATTAAGATGGGCCCTAAAGATTTCACAACTTAAAGGTACAGTCCATCATTTGTCATTTATGAATTTTGTTCGTTTGAAGCAACAAACGTGCTCAAAATCTAAAGAAGGGTGTTGAACAACTATCCTGATGAAATTTCAGCTCAGCTTCAGCTGTATATTCCGAGAAAAACAGCATTCTGGGATCTCGATTTTAAATCAATAGTTGCTGAATCGTGTTTTGAATTGGGCCTGAAGTCAGCCTCCGAGACACGTTCTCATTGAGTCGATTGCAGCTACGCGATGTCGCACACCAATCCGACGAATTATAGCAACTGCACGCGTGTGTGCGTCGTGCATACACTTGCGAGCGCTTTGACAAATACAAAAAACAAACTACTAACGGAAATTTCCAACGGTGCGTCTAAAGCCGCACCGTAGGAAAGGCCTTCTTTCTTTGATTTCTTCAAAATGACATCTTGCCAGAAAGAATAATTTCACAGGGAGTTTAGTCCCCTTACTATCATTCAACCAAGTATGTTTTTCAACAATAATCATGTCAGTTACTTTTTGGATAGCTGTAAATGATGGACTGTAGCTTTAAGCTCTAAGGCACGGAGGTATTTGCTACCTTTCTTGTTCTTGCTGATCAGGTCCCAGATGGCTCGACGGGCGTGTGGATCCACCCCGCTAGTGGGCTCATCCAGAATGACGATGTTGGATCCTCCAAGGAATGCGATCATGACGGAGAGTTTCCTCTTCATGCCCCCGGAGAGATTGCAAACCTTCTCATTGGCTGCATCCTGCATGTCCACATCGGCGATGAGACTGCCATGGCAACAAAAACAGGTCAAAAGGTCAGAACACTAATATGAAGCCACGGTGGCCAAAGACGGAAAAAGAATTGTTTCTCCGATCTGTTGCCTTTGACAGGATGTCAGTTAAAAAAAGGATGAAAGAGGAGGCCACAGTGGAAATAGGTGAAAGGTATTGTTTTTCTAATCTGAACTTCCGACTGAAATAGTTGAGAAAAGGCTGAATGGCATCCACAGCGGCTAAAGGTGAAAAAAAAAAACTATTGTTGCTATAATCTGATCTTATTATCATAATAGCTGATTAAGGGCGAAAGAGGTGGCAACAATGGCTAAAGGAGAAGAAAGTACTGTTTCTCCAATCTGATCTTATGATCTAATAGTTGATAAAGGGCAAAGGAGGTTGCCACTGCAGCCAGAGGAGAACAAAGTATTGTTTCTTCAATCTGATTTTACAAGTAGAAAAAAGACACAACCACAATGGCCTAAGTGAGAAAAGTATTGTTTCCCAGATCATGACCTTATGACCTCAATATACACAAAAAAGAAAGGGGGAGGGGGGAGGGTTAGCCAAAACTTACTCTTCTGACTGTTGGAAGATGTCTTTCAGAGACATTCCTCGCAAGCGACCATACATCTCGAGATGTTCCCGCACTGTCAGCCTATGAGAAAGAAAACAAATCATTATCACATCAAAATGGGTAATGCAACCTCTGCACAATCTATTGGCAAAAAACCCCCCAGTGGTTTAAGCAAAAATGGCCAAGACTACCAGTCACAGGCAATATAGGCCGCATAGGAACTAAGCTGGAAAGTTGCGTTTGGGAAGAAAACATTTAGGTTCTTAGCAAAAATGTTGTGCTTAACAGCGCCATGATGACTGACCCCTGGGCGCTGCTGAGCACAATATTTCTGCATTTTTCTATTTCACCAAGACTAAAGTAGTAAGCACAGCAAAAAGCATGCTTACCTCAGAGGAATAAAAACTTGTATAAGTTAGTGACGTAACATGCTTATGAAATTCATTTACACACCCACACCGTGGAAGAGTACTTAAAGGGAATATGCAACACTTGCTTTTGCTGTAATTTTCAGAAATGGATGGATTTGGGGGTTAGTATTTTATAGCAAATATTGTTACACTGACTTGTTTGAAGTTTTGTGTTCGTAGATGCTGGAAAAACCAAGAAAAACAATCGTGTTCTTGTAGTCTGGTTCCCTGACCCCACTTAAGATGAAATGGAGCAATTTATAGAAGTTAAATTAATCGATTACAAACAAAACTAAATATCAACTAAATATGGTAAATTGAGAGCAATATTCGTAAAAAGCCATTTTTTCCAACGCTGGTCAGCCAACCAGAGCTGAGAAATGAAACAAAATGCTTCTTTTCTTGAAAATGACAGCACACCAGGTGCCATGATTTTACAGGATGCTTTAGACTGTCATTCACTAACAGTCCAGTAAGGTATTTCATAATAATTTGGTAGCTGTTTTTTATGTTTGCAAATTATGTGTGTACATTCCCTTTAAGATTTTTAAAGCACATAATTTCTGCTATTGACTTCTGCAGGACTTTTCTTGCAGGACTTTTTGCTTACTGTTCAGCTGGGCTATGATGGAATGAGTACTTACTGGTCATAGAGCGCATCGTGCTGGGGGCACACTCCGAGATCCTTGCGGATACTGTGAAGTTGTCTCATGACGTCCTTATTGTAGATGTACACCTTGCCTTTCGTAGCCGGGAACAGACCCATAATAATGGAGCTGTACAAAAGTACAAATATAGCGATACATTCAGAGACTAGACTGCCAATGAATGGCAAAAATCAATTTTATGTTCTGATGGAAAAAAGCGCCCCATGAACATAGACATATCCTAGTTGAATTCCATCACTGCAGTTCTGGATAGTTGGCAGAGGGCCAATATGGTGCCAATAAGGTCACAGGTTCGAATCCCACTCTAAGTCAATTTCTTAACTAACAAATTTATGGAATTAAATTACTTTCTTGACACAGAATTCAGCTTCCACAACAGACCTTACGTAATCGGTGCAAATAAAAATATAGGATTATTCCTTTATCCTTAACCTAAATTATACTCAGCATACAAGTGATTTTTTTTCCCAAGCTCTACAAGGAACTTGGACTCTTTTTAAAGTGAGAAAATTTGCCTCTAAAATTAACTGATTACAAATTCGCTTAAGACTGATTTTGTAGCATCATCCAGAGTTTGAAATGATGGGAGAAAATCACAAAGCATTGTCGATGACATAATTGTGAAAATAAACTTTTCAAGATTACTTGATTGAAAAGCCTAGAAATAAGATTTTCCGTACGTCTTGGATTTCATTGATATTGATGAGATAGATTTGACTCACATAGTGGTGGTTTTGCCGGCACCGTTTCGACCCAGGAAGGATGTGATCTGGTCCTCATAGAAGTTGAGGGTCAGGTCGTCCACGGCTTTCTTCTTCTTGTTGTACTTCTTGGTGAGGCCCACAATAGAGATGCCACAGGGAACGTTGGTTGGGTCCATCTCAACATCTGGGTCTGTGAAAATCATAATTAGCATGAATCCCGACTTTTCCAATAGGGCGACAAGTTGTCCATGACTTCCCTTACATTAGGCATGACACAGCGCAATAGCTACAATACACTGGTGTCGCCCTATTGAGGTAACTACCCTTTCAGCCTTCAGTTTGACAAAGGAATTTTGCTGTCGCAAATGGTGCTATATTGATTGGTCGTGGTCCAAAACGTACACACATACCAAACTTGGTTTGGATCGGATAAGGTAAAATTGGGTTAGGTCACATTAAAGTTTGAAAAGTTTTGTGCACGTTTCTATGGAAGTGTCGCCTATCATGCAATCCAGAGTTATTACAATTCATATTATTATTATTATCCGTATTGCGACCTGCGTTATCTGCACTGCATTATCCATTCAATTGAAACTGAATCCATTCAATTGATGAAACTGATGATGCAACTGATGCGCCTAAAAATTTTGGGTGCAATTTAAAGAAATTAAGGAAAAGTAAAAGGCATGGAGGAAGAGGATTAATTTTCTGACTATCTGTGAATGTTCAGATAGCAGAAGAGTTTGAACTTAATTGTATCACTAATAAAAAAACTTAAATGAATGTTGGTCCACAATTGTAGTTTGGCAGTTCTAATTTTCATGGGAACCGATTTAGATTTGCGACAGCAAAAGGCCTTAGTTGCTGTCAGCTGCGACACTATAACACTGTCCAAATTCTAATCCTGGTTCTCTTGGACTTACTGTTGTTGCTGCCATCGGCGTAGTTCTTGCCGCTACCCGAGTCTGAGTTGCAATTGAAGCAGCTGGCCCAGTAGCAGGGAACGAAGATGAAATACCACGGCTTGGGCACACCATTGCGTCCTAAATATAATCAAACAAAGCAAAAGAATCAGTGTTTGACAATGGGTGAACGATGGTCTACATTCACTTTGTTTCCATGCAGGAGCTGCTGAACGCATTTCAAACTGGGGGGGCAACACTAGTTATGTAGAGAGACCATTTTTTTGAATGCGAGACGGGCACTGTTGCTTTTGACGGCCAGTTCATCGACCATTTTATTCGCGTGGAGAGCACAATTATTTTTTAGGGGCCAGTCTTCCATCTTGAGAGGCGGCCACAATTTCAATGTTGCGAGCAGGGCACTTACTGTGCTTTCGAGGGGCAGTTTTCCATCTCGGGAAGTTATCGGGAGTGGAGCACCATTGATTTGATGGCCAATTTTCCATCTCGAGAAGGTGCACAATCTTGTTAATGCGAGAGGGGTACTTGTGTTTTTGAGGGGCAGTTTTGTATTACAAGAGAGGAGGCGTTTTATTTGTAGTGCAATCATATGTTTTCATACATGTGCATTTGAGGGGCAGTTTTGTTATCCTCTAGAGGGGGCACATTTATTTATTTATTTATTTATTAAATGGTTTATTTTAAAAACATCATATCGCAGCCTCGCGGCCGAATTGCACAACGTTTGACATGATTTACAAATATTGTTAAAAGACAGTGCTTATATACAAATAAGAAACACGAAACTATGACACATAACAGTAAAAAACACTTATTAAATATTACATTTAAGGGAAAAATACAAAGTCAGCCCTTGAGCTAAAATTATAAACTTCTTTGATAAAATTCAATTTAAAGAGTCAGTTTAAATAGAGATAGATATTACTTCGCATTATAAAGTCTTATCAAAGATGGTATTGGGCTGTTTCTCATTCTTGTTGTTCTACAGCGAGGCTCTGGAATTTTTTTAGTATGTCTTAACTGTCTTGCGTTTTCCGCAGATGGAAGAAAATTCTGAAACTGTTTTGAATGGGTTATTGTCTTTTGCATGAACGAAGTACACAACGATACTCGCCTTTCTTCTAAGTTTTCCATACCTAGCACATTTTTTGAGTTCTCATAACTTATAAAACGTCTGCCAAGAATGATTCGAAAAGCTCGTTTTTATAACTGTGGGAGGGGCACTTTTGTTGGCCTGGGAAAATCTGGGCTGCAAGTGTGCCCCCCTTCAAGTTCTGCCGCCCCCCATTTCCATGTGCATTCGGTAATCATTTTTAGTCTTTTTGTCTCAGTCAGTCAAAGAAACTATCCCTATTTCTTGGACTTTGTGATTCAGTGACTGTTTCAAGACCGAACAACATCACACACAAACAACCGTCATAAAGCCTGTAATATACTCCTTGCCCAAGATGTTTAGATTATTTAAAATGTTGCGAAGCTACGCCAAGTTTCGTGAAATCAATCGTAGGTTTACTGCGCAGCTGCGCAACAAATTTGTTTCCAATGTTGTGTGACAATCGGCTGCTGGTCTCGGTCTTACCTGGGAAGACAGAGCTGATATACCAGCCGATGAGGAAGTAGATGACTCCATCCCACAGCATCGCCACACATTTCCAGTTGAAGTTAAACGCACCAACCTGCTGGAAGTCAGGGCTGAAGGTATCCCACTGCACGCCCACCGTCTGTGCTTCCTTTACAGCCATCTCATTGCAACCAAGGGTGAACGCACACGTAGAAATCAATGACTAGAAGAGAACAAAAACAATTTGACCAAAACAGTTTTATTTTTGTGAGGCTTTCTGGCAGAAGGAGACAGAACTTGGCAGAAGTCGAGATGAGGGTTTGCGGTTATTAAGGAAAGAGAATAAAATTCTCCAAAATTCTCCATTCATTACTGTTTCTTGCACTTCAATCGGACAATCCGTTGACAAGTCAAGGCTGTTTAAAGTGTGCATTTATTGACATATCCACACAAAAAACTGAGAAAGAGCCCTTTAAAGTCTTGACTGGTTGTAGTCGTGAAAGTGAAAGATGCCACTTGTTTTGGCTTAAAAATACTTTTATTCCACCATTTTCATGCTCTTTCTTTTAAATATGTTTAGTAGACATTTTGCCATAACGCCTCACATTTATTTCTGAAATACACCACAAAGAGAATCAGGTGTGGTTATGTCACCAAACCCAAATAATCTTATTATTGTGATGTGAAATGCACATTGCTCACAGTTTGCCAGATAAAACAACCACGCAAAAAGGTGATTTAGCAAGCAACTTTTCTGATAATTCAATAACACTCCACTGCTTGAAATCAAGTCAGATAAGAAATACTTACAATCAGGAGGGTCTCATGGAAACTTCCTAAACTCCTCTCCAAAATGATGTAAGGAACGTACGGCACGTAGGATATTATGAAGACCAACACGGCGGCGAACGCAGCAACGTGTGCTCTCTGGAAGAAGGTGCTGATCAGAAAGCTATGGAAAACAATCAACAAATACATATCCATGTCATCAATCAGTGCTGTAAATGCGGGGCATCAGTGGTCTTGTGGTTAAAGGTACAGTCCATCATTTGTAATTTGTACATTTTGTTCGTTTGAAGCAACAAACGTACTCAAAATCAGAAGAAGGGTGCTGCACAACTAACCTGATGAAGTTTCAGCTCAGCTTCAGCCGTATATTTCGAGAAAAACAACATTCTAGGATCTCATTTTCAAATCAAATATTGCTGAATCATGTTTTGAATTGGGCCTGAATTCAGTGTCTGAGACACGTTCTCACTAGCCGATTACAGCTACGCGATGTCGTGCACCGATCCAATGAATCATAGCAACCACGCGCCCGTGTGCGTCGTGTCAACGCTTGCACGCGCTTCGCCGAATAAAAAAACGAACTACTAACGGAAATTTCCAACGGTGCTTCTTAAAACGCACCGTTGGAAAGGCCGTCTTTCGTTGATTTCTTCAAAATGACAGCTTGCCAGAAAGAATAATTTCACAGGGAGTTTAGTCCCCTTACTATCTTTCAACCAAGTATGTTTTTTAACAATAATTACGCCAGTTACTTTTTGGATAGCTGCAAATGATGGACTCTGGCTTTAAGGGCCTGGGGTCAAGGTGCGTGTGCCCTTGGGCAAGGCAGTTTGTTATTCATTGCTTCTCTCCACCCAGGAGTAAATGGGTACCTGTGAGGGCAGAGATGGTTATTGTGCATGGTTGATTTTGCTTCCTTACGCCTAACAGGCAGCATTGAGCTGTATACTCCCCAGGGAGCTGAGAAGGTTTCAGGTTTCATCACATTGGAACTTGTTCAGAATTTGTCTAAGAATGACTTTACACTTTGTTTACATGTGCGCTTTCCTACGGGAGCCGGATGGGGAGGAAACCCACCAAGCTCCCACAGGAAATCGCACATGTAAACAAAGCGTGATGTCATTATGTCTCAGGTCTATTTGATAAGCTTACTCTCAAATCTTGAGAAATTTTACTTAACAAAATTAACGTATTCGAGCCATAAACTTTCTTCGATATTTCATGACTCTGCAAGGCCCGATTCATCTTTAATTGCCCTTACTGCACATGCTTTTCATTTCAAAATTTGCAGTGCTGTCACTGAGCGATGCACCAACTTCAAGTGCAATATGCGAAGCAAAACTTCTCATGCCTCCTACCGTTTACACCGCGTAAACACGATGAATACGACAAGCTGACATAGGAAATGTATATTTCAAATTTATCATCATCCTTGGCTATATTTGTACGGATAATGTTGCCAATAATCAAAATATCAACAACAAAAAACGCTGTGGCGTGTTGAAGTGAAAGTCAAACCATATGTCATGTTTCAACTGTTTTACACAGGTATATTTCAAAAATGTTCTGTGCAACCATTTTTCCTATTGCAGGGGATTTATTTCCTGGACGTCAACTGAGTATTCAAAGTACGTGCAGAAGAAAAGACACCTGGGTTATATTGTCATTCGACTTTCACCTGCAATGCACAAGCGTGACATCCCTGCTGTTCTTATGAATATTCAAAACATATAACTGAATATGAAGTGGACTTCACAAACAAGCTGAACATAAACTCCGCAACCTATCCCAGAATGCATTGGGTGCAGCGGCTTGTCCTTTACCTCATCATGATGAGCGAGAACGAGAAGCACATCAGGAAGACGAAGAGAAGCGACCAATCCGAGGAGGGCAGGATGTTGCCCACTTTGAGAATGAGCACCATGAGTGCGCACATGATGGCCATGAGAATGAGGTTGTTCAGGAACCAGGACAGGAGGTTGAGGCCAGCCCGCAGGCCCATGGCTTTCATTAGCTGTTGGAGACAAAATGGCAGACAATCAGCGTGGTACAACGATAGCCCACTTGACTTCCACCTCAGTGACTCGGGTTTGATTCCCGCCCACTCAACAACATCAAGTTTTCAATTCCAAATACTTAGTATATTTGGTTACCTCGTGTTGTCTTTGAAACTTTAACAGCATTTCTTTTTACCGACTGTTGCGGACAATGTCACTTGTTGTATTTTTCCAACATCTATAAGAAAAATAGGCTAAGAACATGGTGGGTGCGGGTTAGAATCTCAGCCGGTCCCAACTTTCAAGTTTGAAATTGCAACTTGGTTGTTTCTCTTTTGAGTTGGCTTTGATATCTCTTCTGATACACAAAATACATGTTGGAATCTAATTCTAAATATCAAATGTTCAACCCATAACTAAAAATCCTCCTTTATGTTTGATTTGTCACTCCAAAACAAATAATTTCTTTTGTGGTATTTCCCAATTTCTGTTCAGATGCACAGGGTACAAAACATGGGTTCGAAACCAGTCAGTGCAAAAACATAAGTTTTCAAATCCCTACATTTTTTGGTTCTTTTTAATTCTGGCGTTGTCCCTCCAAAACTCACTATTTCCCCATTGTCTCCTTCCAACTTCTACCTAGATACGAAGGTTACAATATTGCGGGCACAGGTTCGAATGCAGCCATTCCAAAACCCAAACAAGTTTTCGGTCCCTAACTTAAATTTGTTCAATTTCCCTCAAATACGTCACTTATCTCTCTCGCTCACAAAATAACTATTTCTTGTTTTTTTTATTCCAGAAGTACAGGCTACAAAGCTGTATTTACAGGTTCAAATCCAACGAGCCCCAAACATCAAGTATTCCATCCCTAGATACTGTTGGTCTTAAACACTTGCTGTTTTCTCACTCTAGACCGACTGTTTTTGCCCTACATCAACAATGCACAGGCTAAAGTACTACTAGTTTCTCAAACTGTATTGAGAGAGTCTGTGCACCCTGCCATCCTCCTATGCATTTTAGATGATTGTGGTCCAGGTACAAACCTCTTCAATTCCGAGTTCTTTCTCATAGACCAACTGATGTGTCATTGAACCAATGGCTCCGATGAAAACAAAGACCATAACGAGAGGAATTAGATAGCCGAAACGCTCCACAAACCTTTGCAATGGAACAAAAACAAAATTAGAAAGAAGAAAGATTGGAAATATTATTCACAAAAAAGTTGGTTATTAGCCTCTGTAAGTTATAAATTGCTCACATTATTTTTATTATAAGGTTAAAAGAAGATTTTATTTCCAAAACGAGACATACCCATTATAAAAAAAAAATGAAAAATGCAGAGTTATGAAACTTTACTTTCAAGAAACAAAACAGAATAACAGCTGTTTCTAAACTTCATGTTTGCTTTATTGTATTCTAAAACTGTGTTGAACTCTTTCAGTGCCAAAGTCGTACATGTACGAGGTATATTTGTTAGTTCGAAATCGCCAACCTCGTACATGTACGAGGTAATGTTCGTACTTAAAATCGCCAAACCTCGTACATGTACGAGGTAGAGTAAGCATGTTATCACAAGGGGGCGCTCTCGCTCTTTCTAATAATATCATTTTCATTCAGTTACGACCTGTATTTATTTGTTTCATTTGAGTTCTTGCGAGAGGGCGCAGCACTGACACTCGTATTTTCTGCAAAAAGTGCGGAATTCCCCTGTGTGCAGGACAGTGTTTCAGGGTGTATCACTATGTATGTGACTACTATTGACTTTCCAATATACCAAGGATATACCAGAGAGCAACAACAACAAATTTAGTGAGTAAAACTTATTTCCTTTTTTTTTTTACAGAATTTTGAACAATTAACAAAAAACGCTCGAAGTTGGGCACTTTAGGGTTAAACTTTTCAAATTTCGCGGGCACTGAAGGAGTTAACTACAGGGTGGTACAAAAGAAGGAAACCCACTTTTGACAGGGAGAGTTTTGATTACGTGAATAATGTGACCAAAAAATGGCTCAATCAATCCAATAACCGGATAATCGTTTCGGGTCTACAAGACTTACCGATCCACGACGTGGCATGGGTAGGGCATGAGCTGCAAGTAGACCCCCGGCTTGGCCGTGTCATTGCTGGTCTGTAGTTGGATGATTGCTTTCTCAATGATGTCTTGCAGGATGATGAACCCTCGGGTGTAAACTTGATTCAACAGCTCATTGTTAGCACCCGCACTCCAGTCCCTAAGATACAAACATTTCAAAGTAAATTGTGTCATGAATAAAAGAATTGTGGGCACAGAGGGTATTAGGGAGAGAGTTTCATTCAAGTCAATCACATGCACAAAGATGAGTCGATATGCCAATTTTGTTTGTGGCTTTTTTTAATCTGAGAAAGCGGCCCATATAGGCCAATATGCAGAGGACGTTGTGTACTTAACGAGGCCAGAGGAATTTGCAAGGCCTTTTAGATTGACAGTTTGAACATTTAAATATATTAGGGCAAATAATATGAGCTATACTCATCAGCAATCTTTATTCTTCTTGTTCTTCGTCCACTCCCCAAGAAGTTTTCGCGTTCATGAACAAAGTTCGCATATCCCTTCTTGGCATTTGTAACCACATTCTCATGTTCATGCATCACGATAACAGGGTTTGGAATATGCCCACTGATTCGGAGGCCTCCAATTCAGGGGCCTAAACATCACCGGACATCAAAGCCTGAAGTCAAGTCAAGTCGCAAATCAAGTTGCAAGCTTTTCAAATAAACTGTGACTAAAGACATTCATTTTTCTTTGTTCATCCCCTCCCCTTGTAATTTGACTGACTGATTGCCGTCTGATTGACTTGTGATAGATTTGTGATCGGTGTGGTTTATTTGTGACTGATATATGATCTACAGTAAACTCCGGCTAAGACGGCACTCTCGGGACCAGAGAATTTGTGACGGCTTACGCGAATGTCAGCTTCTGCTGCAAGTCGTCATTTTGCCGACTTTACACAAATACACAAATTGAATCACGGAGTGAAAAAAATAGATTGAATTAATGGCCTATGCGCATCTGTATCTAGATCATGCAAACAACATTCATGGCTAAAATTCAAAGGCTTTGATTTACCCTGGTTTATTTCTACATCCATGGTTGATTCCAGCAAATATATCCTCAATGTTTATCATCACAAACAGGCTGTGGTATTGATCACAGAAAGTCATGCATGTACATGTACGTACGTACGAAGCAAGGACAGTGCGGCCGGCAAGTATGCGTTAACAGTGGTACAATGTACAGATCGCTTGCATACTGTACGTCCATGTACTGTACATTGTGCACATACGTACAGTCACGAATTAAATGTGTGCATGGTACTGGTACAATAAGGGGACCCCCAAAATGAACGAAGTGCATGTGTGCAGTCGAGAGGGGGTACTGGTATTGATGTGCTATAGTGAAAATCCCTTTTTTGATTGCGCACGTGTAAGTGAACGATGCACACAATGTACAGACTGTGCATATGACGGTTACGAATATGACGGTTAAGCGAAATGACGGTTACGAAGTCGGTTTGTTTTACTGTACTTGTGAATGACTCCCGATATGACTTGTGACTGAATTGTGATTCAGTTGGGATTGACTTGTGATTCAGTTGGGATTGACTTGTGACTGACTTGTGACTGACTTGTGATTGACTTGTGATTGACTTGTGACTGACTTGTGATTGACTTTGTTCCTACGTGGCTTTAAGGATATCATACCCACTCTTTGTCAACGTTAGACACCAGAACTGAATGTAATTTTTTGGGGAGGGAAGGGGTCATTGTACTTGTCTTGGAGTCTCAAAGACAGGTGCAATGATCCCTCCTCGATTTCGGCTTACACTCTGAAGCGGTTTTGCTTTCAAAAAAGGTGCCTTCTGATTGACTTGTGATTGATTTGTGATCGAAGCGTGGTTTATTTGTGATTGATATGTGCAGAGATGCCACCAATCTATCAATATAAAGCCTGAAACACTAAAAAAAACACCTGAAACTGCCCTTACACCCTTTCAAAAATGTGTTTTCTGGATGTTTCAGACCACATCCAGCACTTTTAATTTGTCACCTTTTTTGAAAAAAAACCCCCTGAATTCAGGTTAAAACCTGAAAAGTGGCATCTCTGTATGTGATCTACTTGTGAATGACTCCCGATATGACTTGTGACTGACTTGTGATTAAGTTGTGATTGTGATTGCCTTGTGATGTCTTGTGACTCACTTTTTATTCACTTATGATTGATATGATTACAGCATCCAAGCCTAGGATCACAATGGGCATCACGTCAGTTGAATTACAGGTACATAGGATCATTTAGAACTTAATGTATTTTTTTGGGGAGGGAAATGAATTTTGGACGCCTGTTTGAAAGCAAAACCACTTTAGAGTGTAAACCCAAAAATAAGGAGGGGTGACTGTACTTGTCTTTGAGTCGGTTTGTCTCTGCAGTGTTCTCAATGTCCATGCGGATCTTGTACTGCACGTGCGGGGGCAGGCTATCGGCATTCTGCAGATTGCTGAAATAAACACCTACCAACGGAAGAAAAAATGTCACAATGGTAAATACAAATCAGAAACAACCACTTCCTGGTTCTTTTCTATAAACAGACATAAGTTCTCATACCAAGTCAGTTCTGCACAGGAATGGGTTTAAAGGGAATATACATCATTTGCTTTTGCTGTAATTTTCAGAAATGGATGGAATGGGGGGGGGTTGGAAATATATAGCAAATATAGTTACACTGACTTTTTTGAGGTTTTGGGTTCGAAAATGCTATAAAAACCAAGAAAAACAATCGTTTTCCTGTAGTCTGGTTCCCTGACTCCATATAAGAAGAAACAGAGCAGTTTACATACATTGGGGAATTGTAAGGTTAGGGAACCAGTCTAGCTGGCTTGTACCCGTTCATAGGTGTGTAATCGATTGCAAACAAGTGCGATGGTCAATTGGGGCCAGTATTTGAAAAAAAAGCCAGTTTTTTCCAACGCTGGTCGGCCGACCAGTGTTGGAAATTGATACAAAAATACCACTTTTCTTGAAAATGACAGTATACCAGGTGCCATGATTTTACAGGATGTTTTACACTGTCATTCACTAACAGTCCAGCAAGGTACTTCAAAATGATTTGGTAGTTTTATTTTTTGATGTTTTCAAATGTTGTATTTTCCCTTTAAGTGTACAAGTGACTAAGACAGCAACCTATTTTCACAGGAATCTGGCAGTTTATAATGTCTGTCAGGCTGGACGTTTCACCCAAATTCCAAATGCCTTCCAGCAAAATCAGTTTGCTTCTCCAAAGTAATCACTAGAGTGCATATGTGAGTATGCAGACACCGGCAATCATGGACCTAGGACAAAAGGGTTAGGGCACAAACAAAGGGTCCACGATGGACCGATAGTCCACGATTGAAATTCGTGTACAAAACCAATGAGAGTTGTTGTTAAAAAGTTAGAGTACAAACAAAGGAATGAGCATTAGGGACAATAGGGGTCCACGATTGTCAGATGGGTGCGTTTGTTTATGATGTAAATCGAGGACACACAAGTGCAACATCATCAGTGAATCGAGGACAGGAACCAAATCGAGGACGACCTTGATTAGAAAACGTGTACAAAATCAATGAGAGCTGTTGCAAAAAAAGAGTACAAACAAAGGAAAAGGGAAGAGGAACAAAAGAAAATCCTTGATTTACACCATTAATAAACGTGCTGGTGTGGGTGGAGTTTGAGCAAACTCTCATTTATTGTTTTTATTCTTGTTGATAAAACTGAGTTGTTGCCAGCAACATAAGCCGCTTTACATAGAGTCCCCAGTGCCAGACAGTTGCGCAGCAAAGGGGGGGGGGGGTTTGAAACCCATTATGACCATAACAACAAAAAAAGGGGGGGGGAGGAAGAAGGGAAAAAGAAAGGGGTAGCTGTACATCTGATAAACGCACTGAACGCGCTCTCTGCACATGGCCCACTAGCGCATGGCCCACTAGCGCGTGGCGCGGTGTATGCTTACACCATCAGCATGGCCATCCAGCAAAATGAATTTTTGGGGAAAACATTTCTTGTTCACCACTGGTGCAATACATATTGTCCTGCCTCCCCACCCCCACCCCCAGCATCTCTGGAGTAAGTGACCGACCTGCAAATAGAGTGTTGTTCTGGCTCAATCTCTGAGCGACTGCCTTCATGAAGCTCTCTGTCCGGTACGGTATGAACCGGTCCAGCTCGACACAGCCGGTCAAGTTGACCACTAGCTCGGCCATCTCGTCAATCAAAGCGAGGTCGTCGGCTGAGATTGCTACCAGGTCGCTGTCCAGGAGCGAGGCAATGAGGTCAGCGTCCAGCCCAAGCTGGTCCTGAAGGATCTCCTTGGTGTAGGAGTTGGCCACGAAATCCTGGAACCAATCGGGAGAAAATTGAGCAAAGTGTAAATGAACCAAATGAACAGCAACGGTAAATCTGCCAAGATTTACATTTTGCTGTCGAGTAAAGAATTTGACTAGAAAGGGACCTGAACCTACCGCTGTACAAGAACTCTACCAACTGAGCAATCCAGACTTCAAATGAATGTGATTACAATAATTATCAACACTTTGATAGAAAACAGAAAAATTAAAAAGGGGAGGGGGGAAATTGTACACAACCAACAGCTACTCCAGAATTGAGCTGGAGGAATTTGATTGGAGTGGAATTTTGTACCTAAAACCTCCAGAATAATCCATTTTTACACAAAAAATGTCCTAAGACTCAAACAGAAATAACAGCAAGCTAGAATAATCAGAACGGTTATTACCTCGACCAAGGAGGTTATGTTTTCATCGGCGTTGGTTTGTTGGGTTGTTTGTTTGTTTGTTTGTTGGTTTGTCTGTTAACTGGATAACTCAAAAAGTTATGGTTGGATTTTCATGAAAAGTTTTTTTTAGGGGTGGTCCTGGGTACAAGTACAAATCTGGATCTGGTCTGGATGCAGGATTTTTTTAAAGGATTCTTCACCATGTTGTGTGTGCGAATATGCTATGTGTAGAGATGTGTGGGTAACGCAGCGTTCAGTCTATGAGCGCATAGCGCACACACAATTGAAACCAACAGGTCAATGGACTCCACCATTTGATACTAGGGGGAGTGGGGAATGTGCAATAAAATATGAAGTCCAGTGGATATGCGAGTACTTATATTAGAAGTACTGACAATATGGCGGGGAATTGTTTAGCCTTGGCAGAGGTTTGTGCTCTCTGAGTGCTTTCTAGTTACATCTGTTCTACACTGGAGTTCTTATAGCATGACATCACGGTACCAAAAACAAAATGATGCTAACATTTAACGTTCTCCTAAATTCTCTCACAAGACCTGATTTTTGCAACTGAAGCCTCATTTTGATGGAGCAGCTCAGTTTGTCCCCACGGTATAAGATCCTGGTCTAGCCATTCACACTCACCTTGATAAGGCTTAACTGATTGCTGCCAATCAGTGTGCTTAGATCTGCAGAGCCAGCCAGCCAAGCCGCAGCCACATCACGGATTGTGGCTATCTCCTCAAACAGGAAATTAGACTGAAAAGAATAAAAGGGGAAATCATCAAATTACCACAATTACATAGTGTGTTCATTTCAGTAGCCCTAGGAGTGTCATTACTACACCTCATACATATTCATATTAAAGCCAGATTCATTCACCATTACATATAGTCAGCTGCTAGTTTTGCTATTTACCAAGCGTGCATGCTAGGATTCACGTACAGGGTAAAATAGGCATGCACAGCTGACAACTGCATGGGTTACCCGTGCAATAGTCTACTACGCATGCACTTTACTAAGCAATCATGGAACTAGTGCATGGGGGTAGAGGCAAATGTGAACATTGCCCTAGCTACATGAACAGATAGCGGCACATGAGCAGATAACGGCACACGTACAGCAACGTTTTGCCAAGATACCTTGACGAATTCTAGTGAATATGTATGAGGTATAGTAAAATAAATATAGCACTTTTTGTTCAAGTGGATAGTCAATATCAGTTCCCATCGGTATTGACTTCCAATACCTCGAGGAGCTAATATCGACTATCCACCCTAAAAGCATGTTATATATTGCTTTTAACTGTTTCACACAGAGTATTCAGTATTTTTCCTGCAAAATTGGCGAGTAAAATATTGGTACACTGATCTTTGTCAACAAGATGACATTCAAAAGGCTGATTGAAAAAGGTTCATCAATCACATGCTGATTCCATTTTGATACCACTGCGATCCCTTGCTGTGAAGTCAGTCACACTTTAAACCTCCTGCTATTTAAACAGTCACAGACAGTCAAAATTTCCTTTCACTTCCCCTGCTATACTTTTAACAAAGGCTTGTCACCAGCAGTCAGATCTTATGTCAAGCAAGCACCATGACTAGTGAAACTTGGTCAACAGACAAAGCAGGCAAGTTGTAGTCACAGCTGTTATGGTCATGTTGTGGTCACAAAGTGCTATCATCACTTGGTTTTAAAAAGTTGATGTTACACTAGTGAAAAACATGAGAAAACCGATTCCACAGCTGTTTTGCATATGGACTTGGTGAATGACGCCTTTTTTACCTCTTTTGAGAGCCCAGTGGATGGAACGCACTGCATGCGTGTACTGGTTCGCGCACATATGATGCAAAATACGAAAGACTTATTTTTTTCTGAATGTGCCCGAAGCCATAGAATCTTCGTGTGAGCATCAGGCGTCGTCGGCGATGCATTCAAATTTCTCTCCCAGTGGTGTCCCCCAACTCTCCCTTCCTTACCGTTGAGGGGGTACTTATGAACAGAGCCCATTGGCAAATGACATCAAGGGTGATTTTGATCTAAAACTAAAATCCAATCAAAAATACAACAAAGTACCAAAATAAACAAATGTATTCTCTTGAAGGCCAGTTCATACTCGGTGCGAAAAGCGAACGCGAACCTGTGAGGTCAGGGCAATTTTTCGCGCTGCAAAATCGCACAAGTTGAACACATTTCAACTCCGGCAAAATTTCGCAGCGAATGCTTCGTGACGTCAAATTCGCAGCGTATTCGCATGAAGTATGAACTGGTTTTAAGACTGTGAATGTTCTTACTGCTTTGATAATCTTGGCCGCGGCAGGACTGTTGGGAGCATATGGGATCTTGCCCAGCAGAATCGGCTTGATGTAACGCCAGATAAGACGGCCGTTCTCGCCAGCTTGAATGGCGTCATACAGGGAACTGCAGAATGGGGCTGAATCAAACACAACCAAAATGTACTGATATAATTTAACAATATTTTTCCCAGTTTCAGAAGTACTTCTTTGGGGAGAAGCCTGAAATGTTCCATTTTCTAAAGGCACACAAGATTCAACGAAGGTAGAATAGTTTTCCATTAATACTATGAATTTAGTAAAATGCAGACCCGGGGTTCGAACCCTACCCAAGCTGTGAATTAGGTCAAGGGTCCCTACCTGATTCTGTAGGTTTCCCCTAGAATATTGGTCTGAGGCTCCCCTCCCATCTCTAAAATTGAACATTTCTTCATTGTCTTCTAAAAACAAGCTTTCTTCAGGCTTGCAAGATACAGTGCCATTGGAAAACTTTGGTTCCGTGACCAGAAATAAATTAATTATAATCACAAGAGAAAGTAAAAATTAAAATCTTTTACAGTACAGTGTAGGCACAGACAAGGTCCTTGTCTGTGCCTTTGGAAAGTCAAATTGGTGCGGTTGTATTTTCGCTGGCCTTTCACCTCTGTGACCGAGATTTGAATTCCACCAGTGCCAGGCCAGTGGCTTCGGTTTCTATCATTTTAAAACTAAAAATGATGCAACTCACTGCTTCCTGGTACTTTTTCAAACTCGTCCTCCCGTTTCATTCGGCTCCGCCCATCACTTCGCTTCCTCCTTCTGGCCACGGATGACAGATCGTCTGCCGAGAGAGGGTTAATGGAGACCCCCTTTCCGCAGACCATTTCAGACAAGGGACTGGCTGAAGTGGATGCTTGAGCGGCTGCATTGCCCATGATGGAGTCAACGATTTCATCGATCGCCAAAGAGCTGAAGTTCAGGGACTGGAACTCGGTCATGATGGTCTGGAAAGACTCTTGGATGGCGTTCAAGTCTGCAGCTGCATTGGATAGGTCGCCTAGCGAGGCTGTCGTGTTGCCAAACCTCTCTTTGAAGCTGTACGTCAACAGCTAGAGAGAGAGAACAAATATGGATTAGTCTATAGTCACGATTAGATTTGAAGGTTTGCATCCATAAGATAAGGTGGTCAGTCTCCTGATGACGGCAGTGCATATACCGTCCGAAACGTTGAGTTTTCCCCGGTTCCTTTCAGAAACCTCACAAACTCATAAAAGAGATTTGTCACATGGGGCTACCTTAGATCTTTATCTTACAGTTATGATTCTTTCCCAAGACTGACAAGTCTACTGAAACATAAAGTGGCGCAGTACGAATTAAGCCGGAAAAATTCTAATGTCAAAGGCCCAATTTCATGGGGCTGCAAAAGCAGAAAATATTACTTAGTGAATTTATGAGCTTACGAAAAATAAGCCAGAGACCAGTCACACTTGAGTATAAATGACATGACATTTTGGCCGGTGACCTGTCTTTGTCTGTCATTTCCAAAGTCTTGTTCCCCGACTCCATCCCCTTGTTTATCATACCTCTTCGATGACGGCACCAATGGACATTCTCTGGATCACCCCCTGCAAGACAACAGTTAGTTGCTCAGAGTCCAGCCTGCACAGCGTCTGCAGGACACCGGTGATGTTGGTACCCTTCGGGAATGTGATGAGCTTGGTCAGTTCGGTCTCGTCGCACGCAATGGTGTTGATGGCGGTAAAGTTTAAGGACGGCGCCTGGTCACAGATAAATTTGTAAAAATGAAAGGGTCAACACAACTCCTGAAGATGGGCCAATTCAGATATAAATATATAGAAAGGGCAATTCTGGAAACAGACTGTCATGACGAAAACGGACCTCTTAAGAAAGTGGCTAGTTTCACACACCATTTTGGACCTCTGTTGGGAGCCCCTGGGGAGCCCTTAAGTAAACAAAACTCCCCTCCCTCCTCCACAGTCCCAGCGAGATAATCACTTGTGGTTAAATGAACTACCACCTGTTGACCACACTGCTTTCTGGAACTACACTTTCTGGTGATTGTGGTTTTCGCTAGCATAGCAGTAAAAGATCATTCTCAGCCATTTATTCACTGATTTTCACAGTTCAACATATAAAACAAGTCAACATTTCAGGTACATCATCATGATAATACTTTTAGATTGAATTTAGCAACGAAATAATGTGCTTGAAAGCTCTCAGGTAGAGTGACCTTCGCTCCTTTATGGAACCAATTATAGGATCAGTGCGGTTAAGAGTCTTAATCCCCCAGGGCAAACTCTCCAAAATGGTGTGTCCCAACCCGAGTGGCCTATATGGTTGGTCGGGTTGGTCTCAAGAGGAGTGTTCACCTCATGGTACCTCGAAAGCTCGATCCCCAAATCACCCTTTCTTAGGAAAGCAACTGGGAACTAGTTAACAAACAAAAAGAAATTCCAAGTTTGACAAGGCTTTATACAGTGGGTTTTTCCCTGTACCGCACGAAACCATCCGAGCACTTTATGGTTTTGTCACTGAATAAATACAAAGAAGTACAATGTAGTATGGTTGGGTTGCTATTGGATTAAAAAGCTGTGAAACACCATGAGGTTCATCCCACTAGAGCAACCTGATTTGCTTCATCTGTGAAATTGTGAAATTCGCAGACCCTAAAGTTTCAGTTTTGGAAAACTAGTTGTAGTCAGTGACTCAGTCAGTCGGTGACTCAGGTTTATTTGAAAAGATACAAGAAGTTTGCATTGGGTAGAGTTCTGCACTGGTTGGCAGGAGGTTTTGGGTCTGAGTGCAACTGAGCAAGCTTTCTTATTTTCTCGCAAGGACTACAGTACCGAGTTTACAAGTGTTAAAAATAACATGGATGAAGAGCAAAACTCAGAATCCCAATAAGTGGATTAACCAAAGCATAGCGACTCACCACTTCCAAGCTCAAAGAAGCTGAAAGCAGATCAGATGCTGCCTGGTCTGAGAATCCCACTTCTGCCACCAGAAACTCATACACATCATCTGGGTCCGTGAAGAGCTTGCGCAGTGAAAGATCTGGGGGAAAAATAAGGAATAAAATAAGGAATGAAGAACTAATGATACCCCTGGTGATCAGGGGTAACAGTGTCAGGTGATGTTGATTTGATACTCGACGCCATTTGCAATGCTGATATTATATTCTGAACTTCAACTACAATGACCCAATGGTGTTGGTATGAGACACTGCCTGACGACGAAAGCCGGCAGAAGTCACAATTAAACATTTTATCATCAATTGTATCCAACTGACGTTAAAGGTAGAACGACGACAATAGATTTTAGTGTTCATAAGATGGACATGAATAATTTCATTGCGGTACCCGCTGCTATATCTGATTCGAACCAGCAAGCTGACCCCGGCAATCTCAGTGGTTGAGTGGTAAGACATCTGCACTAGTAAGCAGGAGGTCATGGGTTCAAGTCCCACCTTGAGCGATTATTTTCTCACAATCACTTGGGGGCAACGCTGAGTATACAGTGTTTATAAAAAAATACCTAGGTGAATTAGGTCAAAAACCCGATTTTGCGATTTTAGTGTCCTAATTAAACAGAATCAAAACAATACACAATCTGCATCACTTATGTCAAGCAGATGCAGTTTCGATCCGATCTATTGCTCAGAGTACTCCAAAGAGTTGAAGGTTCCATGCACCGAGAATCTACAACAACCCAATTTGGTACTCCAGCTGTGCATGTGCATATCAAGTTTTAACGTTTTTCAGTTCAGGAAAAAACGTTGCAGCTACACGAGTGTGTGAGGCAACGGTGACCAAATCTGCAATTTTCAGTTTTCCATGCAATAAAAATACCAAATCTATCTGAACAACTTGGGCATGAAAACATCTTGTAAAAAACAGTGCATATTGCGTTTTGTGAACTGAGTTCTTACTTCAGAGCAAGAGCCTTCCCCTTAACGTGTTGGTGGCATTTGCGATTTCTGCACATACGGTGAATAAATTCATCAAAAAAACAAGAATTGCAGTTGGAGCACCCAACTAGCTTGTTGTTTTACCTGGAAGCTTGCTGAGGAGGTCTAGCAAGCCATCAAGGCTGTTGAGAGAATCCAAGAGTTCCTCTATCATCTGGAACGTTGAATCGTTGCCCAACGCCGGCCGTAAGACATCAATAACAGGCTGCAAGCTGAACAGGCAAGACAAATAGATAAGTCCTGTAACTACAAACTTCATTTCAAAATAAATTTATACAATTTCAAAGTACAACTTACAGCACACTGTCTTAAAACACAGTAAAACTTATTGAAGCCTTGTTGGGGGAGAGCTGGGTGGGGGGGTGGAGGTGGACACCAAATTTGGTGACGGACCATCCGTGCTGAAAGGTAGCCAGGAATATTTTCTTATCACCCAGCTCCAGCAAAATCAAAAAGGAAAAAGGAGGGGGGGGGGGGAGGGAGGGTTGCTGGACACTATCTGACTGTTGGGGGTGCTGTTCAAAGCAGTTGATCATGGACACTATTGGACAACAGGTGGCGCTATTCGTTACAGCTAATTTGCCAACAGACACAAGATTTTGCCAACAAAACCGACTAATGGGGGGGGGGGAGGTTTACACATACCCCCCTTCTAGTGATGCCCACGCATGTAGGGGTCCTTTTTTGGTCTTGCAAGGATGCTGAAGTATACTCTAAATGCACAAGTGTCTGCATGCATTTTAAGGTCCACCGACAGTTGGTGTTACCACGTCACACTCATAAAAACCCTGGGGAATCCCTGCTCTGTAGTCTAAAATTGTTGGCAGACCAATGTACTGTGAATCACCCATCAAACCTTTGATTTACCTCTTAGCAATGCTGATCAGGTCTTTGGCACTCATGGCTAGCTGGATGATCTCCGTGGTGTTCATGAGTCCGTCCGTCAGTGACGGCCACTGGTCAGTCAGGAAGCGGTCAAGGATGGCCGGGTCAAGAGCCGACAGAGTCGCCAGGGCTTCCAGCAGCTGGTCCAAGTACTCTGGGAGGGTCACGTCCATTGGTGAGGATGTTATCTGATTGGTCGCAAAGATTTAACAAATCAATTGATTCCATTCATTTAATGGGGGTGGGGGGGGTCATCATCCTTACTCGCAGCAGACGCTGAAATGCGAGGAAGACAGCTACAATGTGGTTGAGCGAAGGTATGTAAGGGTGCCTTAGATAGCTGCCATGCGACCCATGTCTGACCACGGAGCACAACCGGATCAGAAGTGCTGTAGTGGTACAGGAGAGAGTCAACGAACAACTCTGCTCACATTATGGTTCGAGCTGGGAATCAAGCCCAGGCCACAGTAGTGAGGGGTGAACCCTTTAGCACACTCATGGCACTCATGTATTCCCATAATCTCAGATTTGGCTGTTTAGGTTGCTATAATCTTTAGAACCAATGCAACAAAGTCCCAAAGACTTTTTGACACCTGCTGCACTTTGCTGCATCTGGCAGGGTTAGGTTTACCCCCAACTCTCTCAGTTTATTCAAAATTCACCTTGTTCGGGAGGATTTTGCCAGGGTTTTCATCAAGTCTAAGAAAATATTCATAAGATGAAATTCTAAGAAATGCTAGTCTAAGAAAAGCTAGTTGCATGTCTTCCTGTTTTCAAGTTTAAGTGAAGGCATTTAAAATACTGTTAAGTATTCCTTTGTCATTGTTCATCCCCATGACACGTATGTTTGTGCCTGCCACTTAGTTTGTCTATTGTGCCCAGGTATCCCACTCGACGCCATCAGCCTTTGTCACTTAATAAGCTTAAATGCGACATGCTATATGAGCGGATGTCTCATATAGCGCAAGTGCAGCAAGTGTAGCCCGTAAATGAATTAAGTTACTATCACAGGCAGTAGGCTATAAACATACGTGATGAACAGTAGCCCTATAAACAGGGCTGTTATGGCTCTCTTTTAACACGGGTCTTATAACTGTCGCCGTTACAGCCCTGCTTGAACCGCTGCAAAAAACCGCAAGACATCACTTGATCAGCCAAACCTATTGACTTCGATTCCTATAGTATCCGCTGAACACTTTTACATACTTTTTATTTACGTCTGCCTTTAAAGATATGCGAACGCACCCCCTAATTTGTCTGGCACAACTCTGGCTAACCAGTTTGATTCAGTTATTCACAGCCCTGTTTTCACCAAGAAACTCAATACTAATGAAATAACACTCACAGCCTGAATGAGCTCAGTGACGTTGAGTGACCCCTGAAGGAATTGCAGGATGTCGGTGCTGTTGAGAGATTTGCAGACCAAGGTCTGAACCTCTGATGCAACGCTCGCATCGTTGAAGACAAACAGTCGGGTGAATAACATGTGGTTTGTACACAGCTCATCTCTGACGTTACCCTGGAGTTGGGTAAGCTAACAAGAAAACACGATGGAGATCAGTTAATAGACAATTACCATGCATGATATGTAGCGCAGTGCACCATTATCAGGCTAGTGTCTTTCTCTGGTTTCCTTGGCATGAAAGAAATATTCCCCCCGGATGGGATGCCAGTCCATGGCAGGTTACTTCACAGTTAATGTTGGTACCAATTGAGGTAAAGTGTCTTGCCAAAGGACACAACCTATGATCAAGACCTGAATTTAAACAAGTAGTCAACATTCCTAATGCGAAAGAGAACTTCTCAGTTCCCATTTCGCAATCAAAGGGTGTTTGCCAAACCTTGGCTCCATCTCCAGCATAGGTTTTAGGCTTAAGTTTTGTGACTTTAGCCAAAGTTTTTTTAAACCCTCTGGTTCAAAGTTGCCACATTGTCCCTTACAGAAAAGAATCAAAATGTTCCGATGTGATGCTCAAATTTGGAGTATTTTGCTTAGGTTCCGTAGTAAATATTAGAAAATGACTCTGTAGTCCGTGATGAAGTTGAAGCTGGCAATGCAGCCGTGATGTGGAAAATGGCCAATGACTACTCACTGTTGAGATGTTGAGTTTATTGTTGATGATGGCATCGATGATATCAGGACTGAATCCTTCAATAGCTGCAAGGTACTCCCTGACTACTGAGGCGTTACTCCATAGAGAACTCAACTCCACAAAGCCTGTCTGATCTGTGGCAGACAAAGAGAATTACAGGTGATTATTCATTGTGTGGCTTTTCGGCCAGTTTACCCCCGGTCTATTCAATATGGGCACTGCATCTTGATTTGACGCTTTCTTATTCACATACATGTATGATGATCATCTAAAAAGGACAAGTTTCTGCCATGATTATAGTTACACATCATAAAAAGTGAACTGGTGGACACAAAGAGAATCATGCAGTTAAAAAAGTGAATCACAACATTTGAAAACAGATCTAAGATGGAAAGTTGTCCCTTTAAGAACACCGACGCAGTCTTCCCAACATGGCTTCAACTGACTTTGACCTGTTGTTCTCTATGCACTATCCAGTCAGTATATAGAGATCAGTGGAGATTCCCAATGAATAGTACCAATGCGTTATCACAGTGAAGCCATTTGTCACAATGCACTATGGGAAATAGTTGGCATCAGCATGCCACACTGTATTCCTTTTGCAAAAGGACACAGTGATTTTCTTTTTTTTTTAATTTGCGTGCAATTTAGATGCAAATTTTTAGGTGTAAATAATGAACTTCTTTATGAGGCTCTCAACTGCATTTATATTTGTGTATGGTTATCCACATAAACAAAGTTTGTTTGTGTCTTATTTCGCCCTCTATTCATGATTTTGACATTCATATTTTCCTTTTTTGTATGAAAATCATTCAAGACTCAAGAAAAAATAATCTACTAAATACCCAATTGGGATATCAGATATGCGTCGATCAACTCCAAATATGGCAGCAACGCATCTATATTTGTGGCGTTGTCCTGGAAACCGTTGTCAAGCAGAGGACCAATCAGAGGTTGCAGAAGATGGTAGAGCTCAGTCAAGCTAAATTTCAGAAAAAGAAAATCAAACTTTGAAAACGTACTTCTTTACCTCCAATTGCTTCACAATTGACTGCGAGCATTGTGCAACATGTAATGCTGTGCAACGCATGACTATTTAAAAACTGTTTCATAGTGCGTTAAGTACGCGACTTGCGTAACAAATTATAACATAACCTTCACAATCATTTTAGGTAGAGTAAGTTGTGGCGTTACGACTGAAAAGGACCTTTTCACTAGCAAATCGTGATTGTCGTGGAGCCTGTCATAGTACAACTTGTCGTGGAGCCCGTCATTGCACAACTTATCAAAGTTGATACAAGACACCCACAGCTTTGTAAAATGAATTGCTATTTACTAGTTGCTGCACGATTCCGAAGAAAGTCGGACAAAACTATTTTCAAAATGGCAGGCAGATGTTTACTCAATGACTGTTTCGTGGCCTAGCAAAAACAAAAACAAACAGCTGTCGAAATGTTGTTTGTATTCTCATTCAAGGTGTTCAAATTGGTTGCATAAGTCCTGCGCATGGCTTAAGTTGTGCAGTGTTTTGTGAAATTGGTTGCTGCTTACCTTTCAAAATCCTCAGTTGTTGTGTTTGCTAGGATCTGTGGCAGCACTTCGAACAGATCAAAGTACTCAGGCCGCTGGAACGAACTGAAGAAGTTGGCGTAATCCGAAGGGAGCATCCACAACTTCATGATGAAATTCTGACTGTTCATGGCAAACGCCGGGCAGTCAAAGGGCTCGTAGTTTGTCGGATCGGCACTAAATAGAGTAGTTATCTATAAATATAAAAAGAAATATAAGTCTAAAGCTCTATACTCAGGTATTCTGGTATAAGAGGATTCACAGCATGTCAGGCAAATTTCACAGTGAATGATTTGTGACGTCAAATACGCTTTGTATTCGCAGGAAGTGTGTGCGGCCTTTACTCTGCAATTGCCAAGTTTGAATTAATTGCACCAGAATCTGTGAAGTTTTTTTTCCATTTAAAAAAAAAACACTTTTGATGTCTGTGAGCTATCTTCAGTAATCATTGATTATGGCTCTAAGCATGTGTATGAAAAAAAAAACCAAAGCAATGAGATTGTAAATTGAATAAGCACTATTGTCACACACCATGATCTCAGTTACACATGAATCAACTTTCTGTTCGCATTTTAAAGTTTTGTTATGCCATAAATTTGGATCAAATTCATGGATTTGAAAGAACAAATACTTCTGCAACTTCTACAATTTTACCCCTGTTCATGGGATTCAAATAGTTTTTCCAGACCTATAACAATGTACCTTGGGTAAGATGTTTTCAAATCCCACAATCCTCAGGACTTCCTGTGCAGCGTGTGTTTGCAGGAGTTTCTCTACTCCACAGAACAGTTTACTCAGATGGGTGGCGTTTCCGTGAGTGACCTGTGAGAGTCTATACTCATTGCAGACAATGCCTCTAGGAATTTCCCCTTGCACGACACGGTGAAAAAGGTCAATGGCCTGGAAGGAAACAAAACGACAGTGAAAAGATGGACAATATTTGGACTGTGTGACGAGCTTAAGTACCTTGGCTACGATGACTAATCTGTCCAAATTAATCAATGAATAAAGGTACATACAACCATTTGTTTTTTGTGCATTTTTGTTTGCTTGAAGCAACAAAATTTATCAAAATCGTAAGAAAGGTATATAACAACTAATTTGTTGAAGTTGTAGCTCAGTGGATACTATACGAGCATGTAAGCAATCGAAAACTTGTGCGCTTCCAAGTCATCATGTCGTCGGGTGCCGGCAGAAGGGTATATGAGCATTCTGACGCAAAAATCATTTTCAAGAAAATTGCATTGAAAGGTTCTAATGTTTTCCCACACGTCTTATGAATCCAATGTTCTCCCATGTGTGATATAAATCGTATGAATTTGAAATTTGTCACATGTATGACTCTTGAGTTTCAAAACAACTTTTATAAATTTCTGACGAAAATGTTTAAATTTCATTAAAATAGAGGCAGTTTTCTGCATATGCCCTTTTTTGCTGGGAACATTTTGGTCATTGCGCGCTATTGCATAAGGGCATATGCACATATGCCCTTCTGCCGGGCACATGATCCAATATGCGCTCCCGTCTAGCAATGTTGTTGTTTTTGCCCCGTGAACAAATATCATGAAGGTGCTTATTGACTAAAAAATTAACACTAAGGCACAACATACGCCACATTTCAACAAGTTAACCAGTTGTCCATGGATCGAACTAAATATCATTTGTTTCAGACTAGTGCTTCCCCAATGGGTCAGGTATAAGCTACTGGCGTTCTCACCCTTGACATTTGATCAGGGTCGAGAAGAACAACCGCGCCTGATTGCAGGATGTCGCTCTCAACCTCAGTGAAAACTGTCAACAGTTCAACAACTGCTGTCATGTCGTTGATGAGTGTCTGGAAATCTTCCTGATATCCTGCAAAACAAGAAATATATAACAACCACAAAATTAGAGAGGCAAAGACTTAATTTTCGACCAGGTTGGAAAACCATTTCCATTTTTTGATTGACAAGTTATAATCATGACGTTTTCTCTCTGATGGAAATTATTGTCATATTTGTTCAATTTGGCTAATTATATAAACATGCAGAAGACTTTACTGTAATCCTTCAAAAATAATTCACATTGGACTAACTGTTTGTAAGCCAACATTGGCTAATGTTAGCAACTAAAGCGGACCGTCTTCCCGAGTTGTTTTAGTCATTTGAATTTTGCGCACATAACACTACGTTTCAAATGGCCGACACACACTATGAAAGTAATGATCCTGTCAAGGCTAATATTCTCCGGTTTTTTTTTTACATCCACAGTAAATTCCTGTATTACTGGTACCATTTCACTTATATTAAATTCTTTGAGGATTTAAAAAATAAGATACTGTATTGGCATACAGGCCACTACCACTTTGACAACAGATTTTTGATGGCATTATCATTCCGGGTTGGCACGTTCGTAAGGCCCTGCTAAAGAACGCAAACACGTTTGAGCAGGTGGAACGCATCCATGACGTTACAATCGTGTTGACTGTTTCTACTCACTTGGCAGAGCCAAGACCATGTCTTGGATGATTTCCATGGCCAGATTGGTGGAAAGCATTGCAGGCTTAATCAGAGTCTGCCATGCTGTGGTGTTCAGGAGTTCAGGGGTCAGTGCCTGGCACGCGCTGGTGAAGTCCACTCTGGAATGTGGCGAGAATCAGTGAGAATCGGTGAGAATTGTGTTGGGAGAATCGTTGAGAATGGGCGAGAATTGTTGAGAATTGGGGAGAATTGGGGAGAATCAGTGAGAATTTGGGAGAATTGGTGAGAACTGGGGAGAATTGTTGAGAATAGTATGAGGCAAATTGCTAAAATTGGCAAGAATCGGTGAGAATCAGTGAGACTTGGGGAGAATCAGTGAAATTTGGCAGGAATGGCGAAATGTTTAGGCCAGACTAATTCGGCAACAGCCAACTTCTAAGGAGCAACCGGGCTCGCTAAGGTAGTGAGCCTGCACACCCACGCTCCTTTGACCAATAGGGTTATTCCAAAATGCATGTGCGGCTTTTGTCATCGGGAACGCATGCGGAATGCACCCAAACAAAAATGGCTTCTAATTTTGTTTGCCGAATTAGTCTAAAGAAAATCGTTGGAAAAGCCTTCTTTTGTTGATTTCTTCAAAATGACAGCATGCCAGAAAGAATAATTTCCCCCTTACCATCTTTCAACCAAGTATGTTTTTCAACAATAATTACGTTGCTTTTTGGATAGCTGCAAATGATGGACTGTAGCTTTAACAAGTGAATAACTGCTGGCCACAGTCACGTACACAATGTAATTCCAATGCTGCCTTAGGACTAACACGAACACGAGTAACTCAAAAAAATGTCATTTGTGGAGAAAATTCAGAAAGATTTGGCAAGTTTTAAGGAGAACTGGTTGAAATTTGGAAGCAAGGCTTTGGGAAGGAACTGGGTAAATCTGGATAGCATTGTGGAAATTTTGTGGATATTTTAGCAATTCCTAATTCTCAGTGTTTCAACACACTATTGATTTAAAGTGTCCCTTAGTAGTTTACTCAATCATTAACTTACGTTACGTTCATCAGCATGTGAGGCAGATTTTCCATGGGTACAGACATGGCCAGCCACTGCGTCAGGAAATCCCCTAGGAAGTCACGTGTGGCCAGACCTACGAAATTGTTGATGAGACGCTCAAACTCCTGCATGGACTGTTGCCAGTCTATGTCCGTGAAGTTCCTGGAGTTGGTGCCATTCATGAAGAGACTTTCAAGCTGGGAAAGGAGTTCATGCAGGAATGATGACGTTTTGGTTTGGGAAAATCAAGAAGTAAAAGTTCTTGGAATCGAGAGAAACTGGAACTGGTACTGAATAGCAGAACACTAGATAGCGATTAAGTTTGCTTTTGGCAATCCTTCAGGCGTGTTATCAATGTGTGTTTTTTTGTTACACTGGCATGTTACCTAAAATGTGTGTATTGTATTCTGTGTCTATGTGTGCTTTTACCTAAGAAATAAAATACAATAATAAAAAATAACAAGATGGTTCTCAAGCCACGAGTCTTGCCTGCTTTCGCGATTATATTTAAAGAGTGACTAATGAGTATGAAAGTTGCCATGTTGCATATATGACCCAAGTTTGGTTCCAATCGGACTTCAACTTTTCATATGAGACCAATTTTACATTTGCAGCCTATTTTACAACTTGAACCCAGCTGACTATAGACCTTGGTATGTGACTTTGACATCATTATCATATGAAGGTTGCCATGTTGCATCTATGATTCAAGTTTGATTCAAAATTGGACTTCAACTTTTGAAATGAGACAAATTTTAAGAAACTTTAACCAAAATACATATACATACATATACTACATACATACAATGTTTGTACAGACATAGTGATTGCATAGTCTCTTTCCTGAACAAAGTTGAGGCGAGACAATAAATGAAACACCCGATTGCGACTGCAAGTGACTGCCACTTTAAATAACAGAGTACACTGTGTTCGTAATCATGATACACTGAACATGCTGAAACCAAAAGCGTCTTAATTTGCGCAAGTGGAATGCAAGTGAGCTTGAGTGAACATGAAAATGGTGCTGAATGTGTCATCAAACATTAACACGTTTCGTTATGCACTGATTTATTGCTATACCTCTTTCTGAATTTGGTCAATATTAAACATCAGAACAAGATCGGTGAGGAAGGTTGGGTTGGTCTGGGCCTGACTACAGAGGGTGCCCTGTATAGTAGCTGAGTCGGTTCCCGGTGGGAGTAGGATGAACGTATTGAATACAGCTGGGTTGCATAGGATAGACGTCAACTGCTGAGGTTGCGTCAGACTACCGAGCTGTTGAGAAGAATATGACATGAAAGTGATCTGTGAAACTACTTCAGAGTTGTTCTCATGTCAGTCACAAGTCAGTCACAAGTCAATCACAAGTCAATCACAAGTCAATCACAAGTCAATCACAAGTCAATCACAAGTCAATCACAAGTCAGTCACAAGTCAATCACAAGTCAATCACAAGTCAATCACAAGTCAATCACAAGTCAATCACAAGTCAGTCACAAGTCAGTCACAAGTCAATCACAAGTCAATCACAAGTCAGTCACAAGTCAGTCACTAGTCAATCACTAGCCAATTACTAGCTAATCACAAGTCAATCACAAGTCCATCACAAGTATATCACAGGGTCAATCACATCACAAGTCAGTCAGATGAGATCAAATGTGGTCTCAGACACTTTAGAAAGTCAATTCACCAAAACTTCAAATAATTATGCCTTGAACATTGGATACAAGCTTGTTATATCACCACTGAATCAAGTAAACATTGGTAGAGAATGTCTAGTTGGTTACGTACCAATGCAGGATTGAATACAGCTGGGTTGCTTAGGATGGACGCCAACTGTTGAGGTTGCGTCAGAATAACAAGCTGTTGAGAAGAACATAACATGAAAGGGATCTGTGAAACTACTTGAGAGTTGTTCTCATATCAGTCACAAGTCAGTCACAAGTCAATCACTAGTCAATCACTAGTCAATCACTAGTCAATCACTAGTCAATCACAAGTCAGTCACAAATCAAATGTGGTCTCAGACACTTAGAAAGTCAATTCATCAAAACTTCAAATAATTATGCCTTGAACATTGGATACAAGCTTGATATCACCAATGAATCAACATTGGTAGAGAATGTCTAATTGGTTACGTACCAATGCAGGATTGAATACAATTGGGTTGATGGACGCTCTCATCAGTGCTTGTACATGTTCCGGGGCCAGGTACTGGGCAAGGAAATCCTGTGCAGTTGGCTTGAAGACTCCATCCAGGGTGTAATTAGATGCTTACATGGATAAAAGAAAAAACAGTACATGTGTGCATGCTACTTCATTTCATCTTTGAACTCTTACCACTAATGGGCCAATTCTAAGGAGATTCTACCACAAAAACTTGATTAGCAGGATAAACATTTCCTTAGCAAAATCAGGCTTCATCTGAAAATGTCCTAAATTATATGAACATGGGCCCAATTTAATGGCTCTGCTAACCACAGCATTCCTCGCTTAAAATCACCATTTTGTGCTAACCGCGCTAGCAGAAAAATTCTACGCTAATTTAAGGATGTGACGTTTACACGTGTAAACGTGTAAACGTGTAAACGAAAAAGAAATCAAATCCGTTTAGAAATTTTCCCAAACGTTTAAACGGAACTCAAATTTCAAAAATGGGACCTTGTATTTTGCGCAATCTACCCTCCAGTTTTATTTACAAAGAATCTACGATGTTTATTTTGTTAAACTAATAAAGAATTAGAAACGCATTTTATAGTTGATCACGTTCCAAGAAGTTTTATTAATACATTGTTCCATGATCAGCAACTGTTTTGTGTCAAATTGATACACAGTGTATACAATTGGTTGTGTTTGATTTTTTCAATACGCCGCTGGGCCGAGATCGATGCCGGGCGGGGATGTCGCCTCTCCTAAGGTTATTCTGATTAAAATACCGAATTTTAAAACAATTCCGAGTCTGTCTTTTTTCTGTATTTTTCTCTGAATGTGCTTGTATTTGCTGAAATCATCACTTGGTGTGTGCAGTAATCAAACCAATGGCTAGCACTTTCATAATGATTTTAAAACCGGCGAGGAAAAAAAGTTTACCCTGCTCCCCCGTAAGCTACTCAAGTGAAGGCGTTATTTAAAACGATGTATTTTAATGCATTGGGATTACTCCCCCCCCCCCCAAGTGCTGTAAAGTCCGCCGCTCCCTTAAAAAAAATTACTGCCGCTTCCGTAACAAGGAAATCGATGACGATGATCCAGAATGTGTTTGGTGTTGGCGGGGGTAAAATAAAAACTATTTTTTGGATCTTAGGGCGGGAGCTGAGGGGCGGTGGCATATTACGGGATCTATTATAGGAAGGAAATTGCGTTTTTTTAAAGAGCGATATCAACGTAGATTATTTGCTCGTTTTACGCAAAAGTGCACCCCTCCCCCATGAAAATATATTGTGATACGTAAAAAAAAATCTACCTCTGTAGGAACATTATTAAATGTTGCTATCATTGGCAGAAAAACCTTCCTGTAGGCCTATATAAAAATTACATCGAAAAATAAAATTGTTGGATATTTATTATTTTTTTTTACATTTAAATTTGGTTGCCTGACGACCAAAGGATGCATGTAGAACGTAAAATACAGACCCATTGGTAAGGGCACTTTTTAAAAATTCTTGTCAGTTAACATTTCCCCAACGGCAAGTAATGGTAACGCAGTCGTCAAAAAAAAGGCCCCTGTCAAGTTGGTTTAGAATAAAATCTGGACAAGCAATACTGGCCTTACTGTTCTTCAGTCCAGTTTTAAAAAAGACGTGCATTCAATTAATTATTTGGACTATCAACCCCCCGAATAAAAACCAACAACAAAAAAAGAAAATACATTTATTTATCATTTATTCATGTACATGTACACGACACAGGCCTTTACAGGGGTGAAATTCCATGTTTATTTCAGTTTCCCTCACTTTTCGTATAAACTTTTCCCCGGGCCTTTGAAAAATAAATGCCCAAATAAAATCCAGCTCCGAAAAAGCCCTTCCAGAGAATGATTGACAGCGGCATTGTTCAAATTGATACAATGCCGCTCTCGTTGTTACAAAGTATATGCGGGTGGGTTCAGCTGTAGGCCATCGAACTTTAAATCCTTTGATGACTTGCCGCCAGTAATTGGAAGATTCTTAGATGATAAACAGCGATGATAGTATCTCAGCCAATGAAATGAGCCGGTTCCCGGCAAATAAATACGCCATTGGTTGCTTTCATCACGGGTCCATCTGCTTTCATGAATATGACGTTCCTTCCACCAAGCGCAACTTCAGGTTGCCTAGAAATAATGTTGCTAGGAGGCTCCCCTGTGATGCCTGGGCTGGGACTGCCAGTTGCGTAGCAAGAAATCATATGTGACTATTTTTCTGGCAGCCTGCAGATAACTAGCAGCTCAAGAGTGCTGCCGCTTTTGGGAAATTTGTGCAGGCAAAGTTTTTCATATTTTGGAATTTGGATGCAGTTTGCATTCCGTTAAATAAAAGGTGTGGGTTTTTTTTAAAAAGAAAATTGGGGCTTAAAAAATATAAATAAACGATCTTCCTCAGGCCTTGACATTTCTTGAGTGTATGTTCATTTGATTCGACAACACTTGCAGAATGCAGACGATTCTTTTCTTCTTAATTTATTTAGCCTGCAGACTTAAAAAAAAACATGGGGAAAAAAGGTGGTTAAAGTGTATACAAGTGTATATAAATGTGACCGCAGTTATGGCACATTATACTGGGGCACAGGCGGCAGTTTTTTTGAAGTCTTGACTAAACGTTTAAACGTTTAAACGCTACGGGAAAATTGTGCTAAACGTTTATTAAATTAAACGTAGATTCACATCCTTACGCTAATTCTGTAAGCACAGAATCCTTAGGCCACTTTAAAAAAACATTTGGATTAAGAATTGTTTGGGTCCACAAGACCTGCAGAGAGTGGGAAAATAAATATAAACCCCCCCCCCTGTGGGGCGCCCTTTATAGCCCGCCCATAATGCCGCGCCCAGTATTCGGACATGGTATTCGGACACGAAAGTGCTCAAACTAAATGTCGTCATTCAGTATTACTGCAGGAAACTTATGAAAATTTGCCTGAGTAAAGTTATCAAACTTTAAAACTTAAAAGTAACATTGACTAACAATTATATTTAGCTGAAAAAAAGAGGAAAGATTTTGACGAACGTCACACCTGTAGGACCGTGGCAGAATCAGCCTAGCAGCGGTGCAGCATGTATAAAATGCCTATTGACTTGCATGAATTGCGCATCACGGAATGTGCATCATGGAGCGATTTTTTTCGGCCGCGATTCCGTAATCCAAGTATTTAAAAAAAATAATGGCCTTGAATACCGGATGTACGCATGCGCAAATTACGCAAAAATTCCTCGCTATCCCGTGTAATACGTTTACCGTAAGCACGAAATTTGTTGCTGTAGTAAGCATGGATTTTTGGCTAACATTAAAGCAAAGTCATGCTGCTTGCCATGGCATTTTGCACTTACGATCACCATTTTGTGCTAACAGAGTTAGCAGATAAATTCTGCGCTAACCCTGTAAGCACAGAATCCTTTCGGGATGTACCCATACGCATAAGCCAAAATTTCTTGCTAACCTAAGACATATGCTAACCGTAAGTACAAAATTTTCTTCCACAGCAAGCAGGGATTTTTTTGCTAATTTTTTACTGATCACGTCAATATTTTCTGTTGAGCAGCTCAATAAAATTGTTGGTAAACCAAAATGAAATGTTATTCGTAAGTAAAAAAAAAGAAGGGCAATTCATAGTGATATCAACTTCTGTATCGATTTTCGACCCGGCCAATCCACCCCTGCTAGCTCAGTGGTCAAGTGGTTAAGACATCTGTGCTAGTAAACAGGAGGTCGTGAGTTCGAGTCCCACCAAAGCAAACCTGTGAATTTGTTTTGTCATGAGCTCTTAGACAGCGCCGAGTAAACAATGCTCAAGAAAATTACGTCCATCTTGGACACCAAACTGCAAGTAGCATAAATGTGGGGCAAGTTCGCGCAAGGACCAGTGGTTATCTAGTGGTTGGTTCGTGACGTACCTAGCGCATGGCGCACTGAAGTGTGAACGACTCTAGTTGAACTATTGTCATGTCAACGACCGTCAAAAAATGGCGGTTGCACAATTATTCAACACTGCCTAGTTGTTCTGTTTATTTACACAAATAATAGTGATTGTGTACAGTTTAGGACATCTTACATAATCGCAAATATTATTATACAATGGTGACAAAAGTGACAATCGTCAACTAACATGGACAAATTTTGTGCAATGAAAATGAAATTTAGTGCTCACAGTTTCGTTTTCCGCCATTTTTGTTTATAGTTGGTCCCCTCTGCACTAGGCTATGGAAATTGCTATTGATAACCAGCTATAAATCGTTGCGCGACCAGCCGGGGTAGGCTGGTTCCAAATAGTCGACTAGGGAGTGAACCATCGTCGACTAGACATACTAGTTCGGGCGAACTTTAGTCGAACTATGGTTAACCATTTGGTCAACAATAGTTCTTGTGCGAACTTGCCCCTGGCTGTCTCTTTGGTCTCATGGGCTCCGTGCAGAAGTACCCCCTCTATGGCAAGGAATTAAGAGAGAATTGGGGGACACCATCGGGAGAGACATTTAAATGCATCACCAATGAAGCCTGACGCTCACGCGAAGACACTATTGCTTTGTGCACACTTAGCATAAAATAAATCGTGCATACTCTGCACTATACGTGCGCGAACCATCTACGTGGCTCTCAAAAGTGGCAAAAAGCATCCTCTCTTGTTGGCACGCGGAGCCCATTGTGTTTTGTTAAATTTTTTTCTTTAAGATTTATTTGAATTTTTTTAGTTACCTGCTAGTAGTTCCAGTTGCTGATTGTACAATTTCACAATGTGTGTTGTCATGGCGACAGCTTCCTGCACTTCAGACCACACCCCCTCCCGGTTCATCACGACGTCAAGTTGTCCCAAAACTTCAACCAATCTGAAAAAGAATTTGGTACAACACAAAATCTTTTTGACTCTTTCATAAACTTTGGAATGCCTTCAATGAGGGATTTAATCATTGACTAAGGCGGTAAAAGTGTAATGGAGCAATTATAAATGTGTGGTTTCAATCCAGTTTGGATATAGGTCGTATTCATGAGTCGGCCATTTTAAATTAAAAGTGAGTTAAAATCCCTTCATTTTTGGAACTTAAGACTAGAAATGAAGGTAATGAAAGAAAGTTAAATATATATTAATACCAGTGTGCTCTAATGAATTATTTAAAATTTGTGATTGAACCTTCTTCTAATGTTTTAAACCACATTTTAAAAAAAATGGAAAGTGAGGCGTGGAACGCATAAATAGTCTGGCACCATCCCATCCAACGGTTTACAAAGCAATACACATACATGATTTTGTCGCAACGAATATGTCGTGCGGCAATGCCGCACATGCTCATGTGTGAACTAATACACGATATATTGCGTAATTTAAAAAAATCATTAGCGCGATAAGTCGCATGATTTTGTCGCGTAAATGTAAACGCACTCATTGATTTGTGCGTGCATACAAATACGCGTGACATTATCGTGCATGTGTTAAATAAGACTCAGGGAACACGATCAAAAAAGGCTTCATCGTGAATAAGGTCTATAGGGATATCGTATGAGAGGTTTTCAAGTACCCAGTTGTAGTAGATATGAGCGGTATGTTTTTATGCGCAACTGGCATGGACCGCAGTGTCTCACTAACTGTTTCGAACCGGTCTTAAACGTTACTGACAGAGTTTCTTGGAACTTTGCAGTGGGTACGTAATCTCAAGATTCATCAATGGGAATGTTTAGAGCTTGATGAAATTTCACTTACTGTGAAATTTGAGGTAAAAAAAAAATTGCTCTAGCAAGGCACTAGAGGTGAAATATCGAAGTGTGCAATGTTAGGGGCTCAACACGTTGGGGGACATCAAAAATACACCTGAAATAGCACAAGGTGGAGCATCATATATTATGTGTATAAAAAGAAATGATCTATAGTTTACAATTCAAATTTTACGGACTCACAGTTTCTGGTTGAACGTCACCAACCCGTTTTGAAGTTCCTGCAACAGAAGGTAGGCTTCGGTCACATTGCCATGGTTACCAGGCAGTCCCAGGATGCCTTGCAGGGCGGCCATGATGGATTCCACTTTGCCAACCACTCCGTCCCAATCAAAGCTGGCTGAGGTGTCGTTTGAGGCAGGTAAGTGGTTCGCAATTTCAAAGAACTGGATGGTTCATAAATTTTAAAGTTTTTTTTAAAATTAGATTATCTCAAGAAGAAACAGTGTAGATGGGGAATGTGTTGCAAATTAATATACATTATGTATTTTGGATATCTTGGAAGGTGTTCGTTGTTACTCTAGTTTAGTTGCAATGAATGTGCAAAAGGTTCACTCATGCCTATCCAAGCGAAACAAAACAATTACCCTCTAACTCCGCCTTAACGCATAAGGCCTATGCAAATACGACTAGTTCACATTGCGCACTTGTTCACATGCGTACGGTGCAGAAGCACAATTCATTTGATCTGACTGTGCACGAAACTGTAGCGTCTTCATATCTGTCATAATTTCAGCGATTGTGTAGTTACGAACCCCTCTTTAGTTTTTGGTCAAAGTAGAGTCGAGGATGTTCTTGTCATTCCAAACTGACTTTTAAAACCTGACGCAAACTTCTCTCAATTCTAATGACACTTTTTTGTTTTTACGATTTTTGCATTCAGTTTTTTCTTACTTGTTTTATCGATTTATGATGCCATGCAAATCAATGCGGTTTTGCACATTCATGGTGCGGTTTGTCGTTTTCATCATCTTTTTACCCCAAAATTTCCCTCAGAAATTCAAAACCCTGCCCTCTATCTACAATATACCTTTTGGTCTTTAATGTCGCAAGCCAGTTTCAGTTTTGTAGATTCCATAACTTAAAAGTGGGCTTTTGCTCTCTTATAGGAACAGGGCCCGTAACTACACAATTGGCCTTTCTTTATCACTGTTGTGTGGTTTCTTGTGCATGGCATCCATAGACCACGTAACATAGTGAAAAAGAATCTGGTTTTTTTCCCAGATAACCTGGCTTTATCTCCAGTTTCAGCTACATTTTTTACATTAGAATCACCTTTTATTATCATGTATATCTTAAACTTTGGCCTCAAAATGAACCCATATTGAGGCAAAGTCAAGGGCCCTTAGTCTCAAGAAGCCAAAGCTGATGACAAAGTCGAGATTTCAAAAACTGCAATAATGTAAACCGCAATGTACAGTCTGGCCAAACCAGGATCCACTTACTGATCGCATCAGGCTGAGTACATCCACCCCTGTGATGTTATCGAGCTTTCCAAAGAATTGCACACGGTCCAATTGACAAAGCTCCTCTCTCAGGGTCGTTTCATTTACATTTGGGGGGTAGTAACTTGGACGGGGATAGTTAATTGGCGAGCAAAAGCTCTCCTCCCAGGAACCAGACAGATGAAGGTACGCCAACTGGACAAAAGAAATTGCAGAACACTTTTGTAAAAGACTGTAAGTCTGCTGGCCAATATCTCAAGAAACAAAATATAGATTATTAAATAATTTTCATGTTAAGATTTGTATTAATTTTTTTTTCCTCACATTGCCAAATTAAAGATATACTGTCTCTGCTCTTCAAATGTTCAATTTGTAGGTTTGATTTTAGCCCATCATTATTTCTCTCTCCAAATTTAGGTACGTGCAAAAAGATCTTTACCCTGGCTTGTTGCACCTCTTATACACAAAAGATATGCTTGGATTATTGTCAGGCTGTAAATTATTTGACATCTGTGAAGTTATTCTTCCATATCTTAACATGGTTTAATTTCTTTGATGTCTCATAACATTTTTTTTTTGTAGGAAGTATAGCAATTTGAAAGAAAATCTATTTTTCTTCTATGAAACTTGAAAACAGCAAGGACAGTACATGCTGAATATGAATTTGTTTCATCATGTTCTTGCTGGGGTTGGCTGGCTGGTTTGAATCTCATAACAGCAGCAGGTATCGCAATCAATGACTTACGACGGAAATGTTTTTGCATGTAACTTTCAATATGTTTCAGTAAAATTCAGATTCCAAAGCTTATTTTTATACGGTAGAACTTCTCCATAATGAGCACAATTGTAGTCCCCAAAAGATTTTTCAGCATAGTCCTCATTTGTAACAGGGATTTCAGCAAACACAGTTCAGTAACATCTTCAATAAAATATGGGATGCTAAAGGGAACGTTCATTACAGCTGTATGTGGGGTTCAGCAGAGTAATTGTAATAGTTAAACAAAAGTTTGGAAATGCAAGTCCTACTTGATTCAATATCTTAAAAAAAAACTCTTAACTTTCAAACTAATTTGATTAAACTCACCTCCGATATTGGATGGAACCTATCCGCTACAATTTGCAATGCTAACTCAGGGGAGGCTGTCCCCAGTGCCTCTTGTAAGAACCTATCCAGTACAGTCCGGTTGTACAAGAATGCTGGTATGGCTTCACCTATATTTCACATACCAAAATAGTCAACAACAACAAAATTAAATTTGTGACCAATGAAATATTTGCACAAATTCATGTATGAAGTGTTCTGCAACCTAATGGATGGAACCACTGTTGACTAATGCCAATGCGCTCATTAAATTAACATACATGACAAGTAACTATTAAAATCTGTTATCTTCTACGAATAGGGTAAGAAACTAAGACCAACACGATCCCTTAGGTGATTTCTGTGGATTCCATCCAGGAAAATATACCTCGTACCTCTTGGGTAGCCAATGAAATGTGTAAAATGTAAATAAGCTCTTTAATATGTATGAGATGGAAATAAGGCCCATACCTCCCACATGAAGATCTCTGTGGATCCCATTCAGGAGAATAAACCTTATACAACTAAGGTAGCCAATGAAAATTGTAACATGTAAATTTGTCCATTAATATGTATGAGATGAAGCTAAGGCCCATACCTCCTAGATGAAGATCTGTGTTGATTCCATCCAGGATTATGTTAGCAAACTCCAAGTAGGGTCTGACGCTATGCCATAGATCCAGGCTCTTCAACATGGCTTCCAGCTGGGGAAGAGCATCCAGCTGCATGCCGTTGCTGCGTGAGAAAACGGGTGAGAAACAGTCAGGGCAAGGTACTACAATCTCATTTGTGAGTCATGAATGGCTCTGGGATAGAACCTTGTAAACTCAATATTTGTCAGAAAACTGCAGATTTCCAACACTTATACTCCCTCAATCCCCATAACCAAGCTCCCTTTTTGTTTGCCCCCCCCCCACCTTAACCCAATAAGGGTGGGAGGGGTTGCTGATAGTGGTGGGATTTAAATCCGGATATTTTAATATTCGGTCTGAAATCCACTGTTCAGTTTCGATTTTGGAAACCGGATGTTCGAAACTAACCTCCAAAAAATTAAGCCTTCCATTTTGTGTGGCACAGGCTAAAGAAAACAACTGGAACATCCCCCAATTTGCTCCATGGTCTCTGATTGTAACTGCATTCACTCGCTAGCGGCCTTCTTGGTATATGAATAGCCTGCCCATTTGACTTATCAGAGAGTTCCCATCACATTTATGAGATGACAGACTGATGTCTTGCCTTTAAATTAGTAGCCAGACACATAAGATATACTTTCAGCCGTTGCTTTTTTTCAGGTTAGGCCTTTCCCCTTGAACAAAGAAAGTTACGGACGTACCTGTTAAGCGCATTGGACAGGTTAATGGATGCGTAGAAAGAGTCACGAATCTGAACCACAATTGTGTCGTCTTGGAAATACGGCCGAATGTCTTCAAGAACTTGGATCAGACTGAAAATAAAAAGATATGAGAGCATTGTAATTGAGTCAGGACAAGTTATATGTCAATGACAAGTCAATGACCAGCAAGGGCGGATCCAGGGGGGGCCAAAGGGGGCCATGGCCCCCCCCAAAACGAAACCATTTTTAAATTTTTTTATGTGACATCGCAATAAAGGCAGGCAATGAGTACACCACCATCTTTCCTCAAAAAAAAACATTGGTTAAAGTGGTCAGAAATTGCCTCAGATCGCACCACAGAGCATCTAGAATCCAAAAAAATTTCGGGGCCTTTAAGCGGGCCCCGAACCCCACGCCGTAATTTTTTTGACCCACTTTTTTGGGGAACCAAATTTTTTTTTGGCCCCCCCCAAAATTGTGTTCTGGATCCGCCCTTGATGACCAGTCACATTGCATGTCATTCGGTCTCAAGTCATGTGACGAACAATTCAAACCAACGGTGGCAAAGGCATTACATTGTCAGTATTCTTCTGTTATTTGTAAACTGACTTGTGATTGACTTTTTCCAAAGACTTTGTCCGTTTTCTTATTTAGGGCTGATTGAGATTTGTCGTAAACGAAAATGCGGAATTATTTTTTTGGATTTCAAATTTACAAAAATCCAGGCGTCAATCGCTTATCAAAAGGGGGGGGGGTGTCATTTCCCTGATCAGAACTAGTGCATGCGCAAAGCCCTAACGGCCTGGGTTTCGGGGCCCGCTTAAAGGCCCCCAAAATTTTGGATTCTAGACACTCTGAGGTGCAATCTGAGGAAACTTCTGACCACTTTAACCATTTTTTTTTTTAGCAAAAGATTATTATTTAAAAATCATTTTGAGTTTGGAGTCATTGAATCAGCTATTCTGAGCTATAGAATCATACATAGGCTACAATTTTTATTCGGGGATGACAAACGTGCGAAGGGGGCAAATGATTTGGTATCACCCCACTTTAAAAAGTGGGGGGAAGGGGCACTTGTCCCCCGTCCCCCACCAATTGACGCCCATAACAAAAATTGATCTGCGGCGAATTTATTCCAGGTTTCAGACTTTTTTTGTAAATGAATTTTCTTTGAAAATGTTGCGCACACTTCAGAAGAAAATGTTGCCATCATGGATATTTTGGACACCCAGTGCACTTCTGATTTGCATGAATGGACCCTCCCTGCCTGTCAATCATACAGTTTACACTGACCAATTGGATGAAAGGTTTCAGTCATGTGACTTGATCTGTGATTAATGTATACAAACCAAAAGGTGGGCGGGACTTATGGCCAAATCCAAAGCAGTCTGTTATGAGCTGGCCTATCCTCACAGTTACAAATCTGGAATAGTCCATTACGAACTAGCCTATATACTCACAGTAACAAATCTGGAATAATCCATAATGAACTGGCCTATACTCACAGCAACAAATCCGGAATAGTCCATTATGAACTGGCCTATACTCACAGTAACAAATCCGGAATAGTCCATTATGAACTGGCCTATACTCACAGTAACAAATCTAGAATAGTCCATTATGAACTGGCCTATACTCACAGTAACAAATCCGGAATACTCCATTATGAACTGGCCTATACTCACAGTAACAAATTCTGTTGTCCCTGGTTATTGAGCGCTTCAAGTAGTAGCGTCACATTCTGTATGGCATCTCCATGCATGACTTCAGGGATGCGCTGTAACTCGGTCAGTAGAGCCATCATTTCCTCCACATATCGTCCAAGTTGAGCCCAGTCAAAGTTAGCCATCGATCCACTTTGCTGACCTAGGATAACCCCAATCTGAAAAACAACACAAAATATCAGATACTTGCAAACAAAACTACTTATTCAGTGCTTTTTGGGTGTTCAAAATGAACCAGTAATTTTGTTAGGGTAAGTGATTTAAAATCAGATCTCTCTCATGCACCAACAAAAGAGGACGCGTTTTTACCACTTTTGAGAGCCCCTTTGACAGGACACCGTGTGTGCGTACTGCACTGGTTCATGCGCAAAGTATGCGCGACTTTTTTATACTTATGTGCACAAAGGTAAGCCAAAGCTTCTTCGCGCATGAGCATCAGGTGTCGTTGTTGCACGAATATGTTCGAATATATACCGGTAAGTTCAAATTTAACTTGCGATCGTGTCACAGACTAATCCCTGCCCCCAATAACTTTGGATCATTAGAAATACGCAGTGGCTGGACCGGGAACCAGTCTAGGTCTCCCCCAACTCTCCTTTTCTGGCCGTTGAAGGAGTACTAATTGTGCACGGAGCCCATGACCCCCACAAAATTGTGTTTAAGATAACCAAACCTAACAGGAATTTTTTTTTTGCGGCCAAATTGCCAACCTCAAACTTGGCCAAAAATTTGAAATAAAGTATAATTTGAACTTAAAAGCCTTCCCTATGCGAGGTTCAAACGAACAAAATGCACAAATTACAAATGATGGACTGTACCTTTAACACATCCAATTTTAATTTTTAATTGGATTTAGCAGACCTTAAACTTTTAGGTCTTGAACTATCCAATGAACTATCCAAATGAATTTCTTGGAGGTGTTAAACCAAAAATAAGGGGTTGCATTAATACATGTGCTCACTTGTAACCGGCCGAGAACCAGTCGCAAGCAATACGGATAACAGGTATTTTCATTTGGTTACCTGTTTTTGAAAAGTGAAACACAAATATGCATGCTTTGATGCTCCATACTTCCAAGTGCTTCAGTGTCAGCACATTAGGTCAAAGGTCAACTCACCTGTTGCTGCAGTCTCAGCACATCAATGCTGTAGATCCCAGATGCCTGACTGAAGAATTCAGTTTGGTTGAGCGCACACATGGCCTGCTGCACGGCTGTTGAATTCACAGCGGGTGGAAGATGGTAGATTGTATCGAATATTGAACTGTTGCAGAACACAATGTCCCACCATCCACTGTTGTAGATCTCTGCCAGCTGGAAAAACAACATCCAATAGCATGGCATTGAAATAAATGCTGAAAGTCCTATTCTTAGGAAAGAAATATGAATTATGAATGTATTCATAAAAGACAAGGGCAAGTTGCGCCTTTCATGTCTTCATACTAACAGAATGGAGCATGGCAGCAAATATAATGATAAAATGCATTGCCTAGGGACACAAACAGACTGCTAAACGGCTGAACCCTTGACTGATGTGAAGTCCCTTTGTGTAAAATACTTTGCTGACTGTCTGCAAAATTCTGCAAAACTTAACATAATATAGGCGTTCATTAAACAATGCACGATTAGCCTTATAGGCTTGTATGACTTGTGACTCGGACTCTCACTCGAGTCCCATTTTCCGTGACTTGGACTCAGCCTCGATGACAAATGACTCGGGCTTGGACTCAGACTCGACCCTGCGGACTCGGACTTGGACTCGCATATCAGGACCTGACCAAAATTACCACAAGTCACTAATTTTTTTCAACAATGTAATTACAATTATTTTGTAGACGATCCTCTCCTCAGCAAGCAAGTCAGTGCGATGCAGAGAAAACGCATCTAAGTACTGTACGTACACAGTGCGTGTGGCTGGCTAGTTTCCGATACAATGATTTAGGAAAATAAATGTATCAAAGTACCCCAGCATCCATTACTGCTACTGCGTATATGCAAATTTGATAGCGTTAGTGCAAGATTACCCTTTCCAGACCCTGGTGCATTGCTTCATTCGACATGATATACATGTATTTCCAGTTCATTACATTAAAAAAAAGCTGTGAAAAATGGAAACATTTACACTGTGAGGTTTTAGCAGTGCCTCAAAATTTATTTCCAGAACATGTATATATATAATGTGACTCGGACTCAACCTTTGTGTCTCGTGAACTCACATGTGACCTGCATGACTCGGGACACAGACTCGGAAGAGGTGACTCAGATTCGGACTCCAATTTGGTGACTCGAATGCAAGGCTGCTTACAAGCTTGAAAGCCCGGTGGGTACTGTAAATAAGGATTGTGTCTGTAGACACAGCAGAGGGTCACTACTCAAGTCTGCCCTAAATAATGTTCGGTTCAGAACTTACCGCAAACACAGAGAAGGCGCTGTCTGCCAGAGAAGCCTTGAGCTGGTCCGGCATGACGCTCAGACTGTTCACTAAGTAATCTATAGCTGTGGTGTTGGCCAGGCCCATTTGAAGTTGAACTGGAAAATGAAATATAAAAAAAAAATCAAATTAAAAAACTCTTCAGGGTCAACACTCTCAATATCTTAGGATAGGTCACAACTCTATAGAGTTAACTGTCCACAGAAAAGTTGCTGAAGTGCTAACTATGAACTCTATGCACAAGTGGTCCCTTAACCATGATGATCAGGAGATGATGAACATGTAAGTGCCATTGCTGTTGTGCAGGTGTGTGGAACACATCTAATTCATGAATTCTGGGCCACATTATGCAGTCTACAGATTCTTCATTATGTCTTAACGTCGGTTCATACTGAGTCTAGGGGCTAGACGTTGTTATGGTTTGATACGCGATAACCCGCCGCCACGATAACCTGCCGCTGCCGCGAGAGGGCGTTATCATGACCAACCAATATCACCACGACTGTCAATATCAATGTCTGGGGAAACTGGTAGCTCTTGTGTAGTGCCCGTGCACCTGTTCGACCTTATATATGCAGCAGGCATTTAAAACATTTCATGGTAATTCCACACCAAACTTTTAAATTTCTTCCAGTAGTATAAAAGATGCGGCAAGCTTTTTGTGCAACTTCACTGGTCAGCTCTTCCGTTGTGTGTAGTATGTGTGGGGCTGAAAATGGACCGTTATTGCCTGCAGTAGTAGCGCATGCGCACTAGTTTCCCCCATTTTTGGGGTGAAATTTTACGAGTTTCCCTAGACGTTGATATTGACAGTTGCAGGTGATATTGGTTGCTCATGATGACGCCCTCTCGCGATGACGACATACCAAACCATAACAACATCTCACCCCTGAACTAGTTCATACTCTGCACGAAAGCGAACGTGAATGCAAATTTGTGACGCACAGCAAGCTTTTGCATTGGGAATTTGAAAAATCTGAATATAATTCAACTCTGGTGAATTTCACAATGAATGTTTTAATTTGTGACGTCAAAGTTGCTTCTTATTCGCATTCAAACCGGCCTTTAAGCAGAAAAATGTTAGTGTATTTCACAAGCTAGACACACTGAGGCTTGAATATGTTGTAGTTCCTACTGTTGAGCAATTTCGCCTGTGATGTTAATATCCTATGTCATGTGCTTCATGCTTTCCGTCTCTTGTGAATTGGACCAAGCTTCCAAATAGTAGAGCAACCTATACTTTCAACACTGTCAAAGTGGACCAGGATCCTGATGCATACAGGTTTCTTGCGATATTTTTTTTTTTCGGAGTGGACCTTTTTACATTGGGTCCCAAAACTCATGAGAGACACAGGCTCAGGGCTCCGTTTTCTGCTACCAAACCTTAAAGATAGTTCTTTCTGTTATCTCCTGTTGTAGTTCCTTACCTGTTCATAGTTTTACCTAGTAACAAAAAAGGAAAAGAAAACCTTGGTTGGGCCTACCTTGTTGGTGCAACTGATTGGCAGCGCTTTCTAGGGAGAGAGTGAAGATCTCTAGATAAGGCCTGACAGCCTCCCAAGCTCCGGCTGATCTCAATGAGGCTTCCAGTCCTTGAAGAAGATTCAGTGTACTACAGGAAGTACAATTAAAAAAAAACACACAATAAAATCATCTTCTGAATTTCATCCCACTAATTCACTAGGATCATTTGCATTTATCCCCAAAGTAACCCACTAAATCATTATCAAAAATCTTACTTTGATTAAAGATCGTACTGGTACTAAACACCCCATGAAATTATTCCATCTGGCTTGCTGTCATTAAGAAGAAATCAAGAAATGTAGCTTTGATTTCCAACGATCAGCCAATTGACTGATTTTTGGAAACACAGAGTGTTAGGGACAAAGTCGTATGTCGTTCGCAAAAGTTGTGCATGGCTTTCACTGTTTTCTCGAATAATGTAATATCTACTGAGCTGAAAATTCAACAGGCTAGGTTTTGAACATTCTTCTTTGGATTTTGAGTGGTGTTACTATAGAAAACGAAAAAAATACATGAAAAGCAAAATATGATCCTACATGCCTTCAATTTTCCTATGAATAGTATTCAGCAAATGAATGGGGTGCAACAACACCACTTTCTGGGTTCACACGATAGAAACATCCACTTCACTAGTGTTTTTTAATACACATTGTCTTTACGCTATTCAAGGGGGCTAGGTTTTACTTTCTGCAACACCACTCATTGCTTTTTCGTCTTTCATTTTTAGATCTGTAACTATTTGTTTTACAATTGCGAGAGGTGCTGACCACTTATTTGGATTTCTTGTGCCTGATATAGTTTTTCATTTGTCTTAAGATTACTCATGGCCAAATATGGTGACAGTCATTCTATGCACCATGATGCATCATTTAATGCAGTTTCAAATGATTTACTTGTTGACTTGGTTGTCCGCGGCCATCTGTTGCAGGTTCACAAGCCAGCTGTTGATGACGTCCTGCAGTTGCGGCTCTGTCGTATTCCACCAAGCTTCGTCCAGGAGAATCTCGGGTGGCATGGTGACCAGGTCCTCAATGATTGCCGCCAAACGGTCCCTGTTTCCCATCCAGGAGGTCCAGTTGAACGGCCCGAGGCTCGGGTCGTTGTTGATGATCTGTTCCAGATCAGCCTGGATCTGGCTGATTTTGAAGTGGTTGGCTAGCTCTAGTGGAACCAGGGTGAAGTTGACGGCACACACGGCCTCCTGGACTGCAGTGAGATTCGACGGGCTGCCCGGCGGGAGCTCGAAGAATGAGGCAAACTGATTGTTGGTGCAGAGAGTTGCAATAGGGTCTGGTGTCTCCCAAAACACTGACCACTGCAAAATAAAACAACATATGGTAACCGCGATGCATGCCATGTGATCTTAAACTAAAATTTTTTAATCACTATATGTATTGTTTCCAACCGGAGTCAAGGGCGGATCCAGAACACAATTTTTTTTTTTGGGAGGGGGGGGGGGGGGCAAAAAAAAAATTTACTCCGCCAAATAGTGGGTCCAAAAAATTACGGCAAGGGGTTCGGGGCCCGCTTAAGGGTCCCGAAAAATGTATGGATTCTAGATGCTCTGTGGTGCGATCTGAGGCAATTTCTAACCACTTTCACCAATTTTTTTTGAGGAAAAGATGGTGGTGTACACAGTGCCTGGCTTTATTGCGACGTCACTTAAAAAAGACAAAGTTCGTTTTTTTGGGGGGGGGGAAATGGCCCCCGATGGGCCCCCCCCCCTTGACCGTAGTGGCTAATTAAATTTGTTTTCATTTTTGAGGTTGATTTGCTATTGTCAGTAATGCAGATAAAAAGCTCAATACAAAAGGTCCAAGGAAAATGTTGGCCTGAATTGATGAAATTCTTTTGCATAGTTGGCCCTAATTTTAATTTCCTCAAATTATCTCAAGAACTTCCGAAATAGTTTTCAAAATTATTGTTCCCTATACCTCATATGTTTTCACACTTGTTTGTTTGTTTATTTGTTTGTTTTTTGACAGTCGGCGTGATAATTATGTTGACACCCTCCACATGCATTGCATTGGAGATTGTAGTACAGCATGTATTGAAGTCTAGAACCCTATCTCTGCCTACCATCTCAGGTCGAATGCTGAGAGACAAGAACACATCCATGACGTCGGGCGCCACGTCCCAAAGAACGAACAAACTCCTCACGTTATCAGAGTCAGCAAACAGCCCTTCCAGTGAAGGAAAGGTCCATTTTTGTCCTGCACAGAAACACAAATCAACATTATTTTGGTTTTCCAAATCCCGAAAAATACTAGAGGCCATACAGACAACAAAAAATACTAGAGGCCATACTGTTATATAACCCTGTTTTCTTTTTCTTGACACCAGGAACTCCATTTTACCGTCACGGATGACTGAGCACCAAGTGATGAGACTGACATGCCAAAAATGGCCTTGTACCACATGCACCATAAGACCAATTGACATATCAGAGAGAGAGATGTTATCAGGAATGCGTTCACAGCAATGAGAACCAGGGCAGAGATTTGCGTTGAAAGGAATGGGGGGCATGTTGAAGGACAGTGGGGTTGACGAGGACAGTGATAAACCTTGATATGTTTTAGCAATTGAATAAATGACTTTGATAATTTACGTCCTGGATTGTGTTATTTTCAACATGCTGAAAACTGTCAATTAGTCTTATGGTGCATGTGGTACAAGGCCATTTTTGGTATGTCATTTACATCACTTGGTGCTCAGTCATCCGTGACGGTAAAATGCAGGTCGTGGTGTCAAGAAAAAGAAGAAATGGTTATGTAACAGATGGTGGCTACCATTTTCCTAAATAATTAGTCATACCCGAGAAATCAACAAAACAAGCTCGGTTTCCTTTTTTGAAACACCCAGTATATCAAATAGTTGATGATCAACTGACTATCCGATTTGAATATTTGAAAAACGTGATGGGTCCTAAGAAGATGAAGAAAAACAGAGGTGTTGTTATTTTAATCATGTAAGTTGTGTGGTTGACTTGACCAAAATGTTGCATTCAACAAATAATAAAACTGTGCAACTTAAACATGACATGATTTTAAAGAAAAATAATAAATTTATTGAATAAAAGGTTTTTTAAGGAAAGCAATTGGCATCTTTCATATTCACGACTACAACCCTCAAAATTTTAAACACCTGTTTCTCAGTATTACACTTTTTGACATGTTGATAAAAAAACTTTAAACAGCTACAACTTGTCAACGGAATGTCCGATTGAAGCGAACGAATAATACTCTGAGGAGAACTTCATTCTTTTTCCTAATACCTGCAAACCCTCATTTCAACCTATGCCCAGTTCTGTCTCTTCGTAAGATGGAATTTTTGCGTCAGGGTGATGTAAATCAAATTAGGGTTTGCCCTTCACCAACGTATATACACTGTATGCTCAGCGTGTTACCTCCAGAGTGACAGTTGGAGTGTCATTTCTGTCTCATTTCTCCAGAATGACTCACATATCCACTACCCCAAAAATATATTGATGCATGCATGATGTTCTTGGTATTTTAATAAGCTTATTGTCGACTTTCGACAGACACACGCAAATCATTTAATTTCTGACTGGCACATTCAATTCAGGCTTGCACATGGCACATTGTAACATTTGATCGGTGACATCAGATAAAGTTATCTAAATCTGGCCTCCCAGTCCTTAAATCTATTTTCTGCTTTTCCTTAACTCTGCTACAACGCAAGGACCAAACTTACCAACAAACATTGGTATCTGGTCGATCAGGAATCGAGTAATGTAGTCCTCAAGTCGGTACTGCATGATGAAGCTGTTGTAGAATTCACCTCTACCAGAGAGAGCGCTGTCAATGAACAGCAGCAGGTTGTCCAATTCATCTCCAGATCTGTGAAGAGACATGGTATCAAAGAGTGTCAGATGATTATCGACAACAGCAGCAGCAGCAGCAGCACCACCACCACAGTATCAACAACAGCAGCGGAGTAACAATAGCTACGCCAGCAACAATAGCAGCAACAGCAGCTGCACAAGAAACAACAGCAACAGCAAGCTGCAACAGCAGCAGAAGCAGCAACAGTAGATTGATTGCAAGAGCAGCAAAATCAGAAGCAACAATATAGCAACAATGGAAGCACCAGCAGTAAGAGCAAAACAGCAGCTGCGACAGCTGGAAGTAACAGCAGCAGCCATTGCAACCATCAGCAGCAACAGCAGGAGCACTAACAGCAGCAACAGCAGCAGAAACAGTAGTTAAAGTAGCAACAGCAACATATATCGCTCATTTGCATTGTTACCTTTAGAAGTGTAGCTAAAGCAGCAACATGACAGCAGCAACTTTATTAATTTAAAGCAGCAATATCTCGAGACCACAGTGCCATTTCAACCATCAGCAGCAACAGCAGGAGCACTAACAGCAGTAGCAACAGCTGTAGGAATAAAGCAGCAGCATCTACAGCAGCAGCTAAAGCAGCAGCATCTACAGTAGCAGCTAAAGCAGCAGCATCTACAGTAGCAGCTAAAGCAGCAGCATCTACAGCAGCAGCTAAAGCAGCAGCATCTACAGCAGCAGCTAAAGCAGCAGCATTAACAGCTGCAGAACGTGCAACAGCAGCAGCAAACAGTAGCAACAACAATAGCATCAGAGACTGCCGCTGCAGCAACCCTTTCTTCAAGAACAAGAATTCCAAGTAATGAAGCGTTAACTGTTTTTTTGATCAATGCACACAAAGTATCTCTTACATGTACGTGTCGCTACTCGCAGGATACAGAGATGCCAGAATGGCTTCCGTTTGTCTCAGTTTTGCGCTGAACCAATCAGCATCGTACATCAGCAGATTGGGAGGTGATTGGACGAGGTCAGTCAACGTCACGACCAATGACATAACAGAATCATAGGAGGCTGTCCAGTTCAGAGGCAGATTACGGCGCTCCTAAAACAAACAAAACAAAGAAATGTGACCTGACCCCACAAAACGAGTCTTACTCTTAAATTGGCTACTTCTGAAAAACAGGCATTTGTATACATTTTGCACAATGGAAATCAATAGAAACAGTCAACTTGCTGCTGCACATTATATCAGCATATTTGTGACCGGCTCCACAAACAAGGGATTAAGTTGCGCTGAGCATTATTGTGTAATGGCCCGCTCATCATTGAGAGGGTGAAAATTGTGTCAAAATGTGATTGTCATTTTTTATCATGAATGACATCTTTAATACCTACAGTTTCAGGTTTCATTCACAGAAATGTTGATTTTGATGAACAAAGTGGGGAAAAAAATGTTTTGTGTGCATCGTTCTGTTGTTCTACAACAAAGCCAGCTATTTCAAAGCCTGTTTTCTCAGTTGTGTAATTTGAACTCCAAGGAAGTAATTATTATGCAAATACGTCATATCTCCAGAACGAAAGCGGCTATGGAGCTCTATTATATATGAAATGAAAGCTTACATTGTGGGCTTTCCCACCATGTATATAACTCAATTTCACTTTTTTTTTGCGACATAATACCCTTTTTTGCGGTCAAATTTTGTATATGTAAAAGTGCTATCAAAATAAAAAGCAGATCGTGCCCTTTCTACTGCATATGAAAAACAATTCAGAAATACCTAAGACAGTTTACCCATTCCCATTGGTCGAGAGCCCATCACGTGGCTGCTTTAAACAGATGATAAAGACCGGCTGGCTGGTCTTAAATACTTTTCCAGCGTCACATGAAATTTGGACTCCTATGAAATCTAGTGCCTTTTACCGTTTTATTGGTTGAACGTTCACAATCCTCATGTAGGCATGTGCAACACTACCAATGAGTCAGTATTTCATAGTCCTAAATTCACAACCAACCTCAGTAGGCTGGTGCATAGACCGTTCAAGCCACTATGGACTAGTGTGCATGAAATAAATGGTAATTTAACTCTTGCATTAAAACAGCGCCCCCTATAGTTCCAAAAAAAAAATCCGCAGATAGCATGTTTTGCCTTTATTTGCGGTCGATCCCTGTATCTTTTGTGTTCTTAAAAAGTCAAATTTTGTGCATTTTTTTTTTAACAATGACCTCAAATGACCCCTATATGACCTTAGACCTCCAATTTCGGAAAAGTTGTGATGAACCCCCACCCAAGGATCACTCCATCAAAGTTACACAGAAGTCCATCAAATTCTGTGGACAGAAATGTTTGAAGCATATTTGAACAATGACATGTGCAATGTTCGTTTAGGCGACACAAAAACCATGGAGATGGCCAAGGGTGTCCTATGGCTGATAAGTTTATTGTTTTTAAATTTATTTATGTTGTATTGTTTTAGCAGGTTATCCCCATATCAGTTGGCCTACCTCAAAGAAAACAAGTTCTTGGGTCCACTCCGAGGCGAGGAGAACGTAGTCCAAGGAACAGAGCACCGAGTTGATGGCCGTCGTGTTCACACCGGGAAGGAATTCAATCAGTTCTGTCATGCCGGTAGAGTTGTCACAAAGGAGGTTGACCAAGTCATCGGCTCCGGTCAATGTTTCCAACTGAAAAAGGAAATTCAATCCACAAAAAAGAGCTATATTATATTACCAAAGAGCTAACAATGCAGTTGGTTTGAACACAGACTCAGCAATGGCAGACCATGGCGGGCCATTTTAAGTCCGATTGTGGCCAGCGTGTTGATTGTCAGATCGACCTATGATATAGGGTCAACCAAAATGTACATATCAACGCGCCTACCAATAGGGTTCTGCATTAAGCGTGACGCATGAGTGTGCAGGTGAAGTAGGCCAATCAAAACTAAAAGGGAGGCGGCACAGCCAAGACGCACAGCAACCAACGAGATATTAGAAGCATGAGGTCGTTGCCTGTCCTTATGTATACGGGTTATGAGATCTGCACCCGATTTCACGAAGCGCTGCAATGCGTCGCAACGCGAGTTACGACGTGTAACACGTAGCAACAATTTTATGACACTTGCGATAAGTTGAACGCGTCTTAAGTTCCTTGACAACAGCTTAAAACACGTCGCAGGCTAGTGGTTGGCACTACTTTCGACTGGTTTTGTGTTGGAGGGTCAAAAATGGTCTACAATCACACACACTCATAACCCCAAGATGTATTTAAAAGTAGTCTACGTGAGGGAATGAGCAAGGATGCAATTAAATACAAAATGTCCTGTTTCTTAGATGTAAGAACAAATGAAATCTTCTGTCAGAAAATCTATATGTCAGAAAGTCATGACACAAGTATGCAGCCATCACTGAGGAGGCCATCTTAAATTTTCCAAAATCAAAAAAATTATTTAAAATATTCCGCTGAACTCACCTTAGTCATATTGACATAGGATTGCGACAGAGCACCAACGATTTCTGGGAAATCTTCCATCAGCCTCTGAAGCAAGTCTGCCGTAGTGGCAGGCAGGATGTCAAAGAAAGTGAAATTTCCTCCTGTGGGAGAAACAAATTACATAACATTTTAAATTACTGAAAAGAAAATGAGATTATCTTGTCTTTACAACGCTCTTTTGTCCATTTTGTAATTGAGTCCATATCACAACTTCTCACAAGTCCATCGTGAGTCAATCGAAAGTCCTCCTGTCCACAGTAAAGTCACAATCTATTCAACCAAGTGATCTGCGGATCGCATATGACACTTTTTTCCGCGGTTGATCCCTATGGTTTCTTTTTTTGCATTTTTAATCAATGACCTCAATTGACCCCTAGATGATTTTTGCCCTCCAATTTCCGAAGACTTGTCATGAACCCCCACCCAAGGATCACTCCATCCAAGTGACATTAAAATCCATTAATTCTGTAGACAAAGAAACATTTGAAGCATATTTTGAAGAATCACCTCTAATGACCCTACATGACCTGTGACCTCAGTGATCCAATGAAGAATAATCAAGAATTGTGTCTTTCCACCAAGGGGTCATTGCATCCAAGTTTCATGAAAATCCATGAAAGCCTGTAGAAGTTGTAAAAAAATTTCAAAAACTGAACCAAAACTTTAACATAACGGTCACATAGAGACACGAAGACACAGAGATATGGTCATACGGAATTTAGGACTGGTAAGTGTCCCCCAAGACTTCGTTTCGGCGACACAATAAACTGGGACCAAGGCATCCCTTTGTTATTATTCATCCACTGAGCATTGTGACTGGAACTGTGAATGGACTTGTAAATACTTGTGACTGAACTTGTCAGGGAATCAACTAAAACACTTCACTCATGGTAGGGACTGGTATACTGTGAATTAGGAGTTTGGTTAAAAAACAGGATCAACAATTCTGAAAAAAAGGCCTACATCCTTAATCCAATCTTGGATCAAGACTAGCAGAGACACGGAATCTGGCCCCATTCTTACCTGGGAGAGGTGCAAGTTTCATGTTGGCATAGTCCAGGATCGACGTTAGCTCCTTGAGAGGACCTTTGATGTCATTCCACCATGACTCATTCATAAACTGTGCATCAAGCTGTTGGAGCACAGGTACCACACTGCAGGATTGAGGGAATCAAGGGATTAATGGGATTAAGAGGATTAATGGGATTAAGAGGATTAATGGGATTATGAGGATTAATGGGATTAAGAGCATTAATGGGATTATGAGGATTAATGGGATTAAGAGGATTGATGGAATTAAGATGCTTCATGGGATTAATGGGGATTAAAGGGATCAAGGGGATTATTGGGTACATGCTTTGCTCCTATTCCTGTCATCGCTACTTCATGTTAACTTCATAAAAACATGTCTATTAACAACATGGGGAAACTTATTAGGTGCCTACAAAATAATTTTTGATTATTAATTGTTAATTGCAAGATTAAGATAATGCCACTACGATATATTCACCATTGCAAAAAAAAGTCTTTGTCTTTGACTTTAATATCTTGTGGACCTATCCTATGTGGACCTATCCACAGACATGACAGAAATTAGGCAAGCTACGAAGAATTTAGAAAAAAAGCGAGGAAATTTCAAACCACACAAGACTTTGTACATTTTTTCAAAAAATTTGTAATGGCTTTCATGATAAATAAAAGACACAAGGAAATCAGCGGATCCGAGAAAAAGTTGCATGCCTGAGAAATACGACTGTTGAAAATTCTGCAGCTGCATGCTATGGACTGTCTGCAGAATTCTGCAGAATATTGCAGAATCCTTCAGGTAGTCTGCAGACGTTTTTTTTGTTGAAGGTTAGCCTTGCTGAAGGACCCACCTGTTGATGTCATTTGGATTCATCTGGGCTTGGTTCATTCCCCAGACCTGCAGGACCTGCACCACCTCATGGAACGTGTCGTTGAGCCAAGTCTCGTTGATGTTCACAGTGAACGGGTCTGCAATGAACGCCTGGGTCTTCTCATATAGGATGATGAATCGCTGGGCGATCGCTGACAGGCTGTCTGAGGGGCTCGTGTCGACGTAGGCCATAAACTGTTGAAATTATAAATCAAGGTTTGTCCTTTATGCATTAAGTTTTCTCTCACCAGTGGCAAAGGAAGATATTAAAACAGATATATGTGCTTAAACACTGGCGCTCACCTTAGGTAGTGGAGGGTGGGGGGAGGGTTCCAGGAGAGAAGGGGGCATTTACAATGGGTACTTTCTGCTAAATGAATACAACCGAGGTGGTCATGTATTGTGTCCTACACATACCGAGACTCACCATAGCGGTGTAGAAGTGGAAGGGAGGGGGAAGGGGGGGGGCAGTGCTGATTCCTTAATGTAGACGTTGTTATTAAATTTAAGGCATATGGGATCATTTGCTTTTATCCCTAACTTTTATCCCAAAAGTAACCTACCGAAGTATTATCAAAAACCTACAATGTACTTGAGATCATAATGGTACTCAACACCCTGTGAAATTATCCCGATTGGCTTGCTGTCATTTACAAGAAATCAAGAAATGTAGGTGATCTCCAACAATAAGTCAATTGACTGATTTTTAGAATAAAGAGTTATATAGATGAACTTGTGTTGCGTGATATAAAGGTTGTGTTGGTGTTTCATTGTTTTCTCAAAAAGTGTAATTTTATCCACTGAGCTTCAACAGGTTAGGTTTTTAACATTCTTCTCTGGATTTTGAGTGGTGTTATTATTGAAAACAAAAAAATAGCACGGAGAGCAGACGATCTTAGACGCCTTTAAATTCAATAAGAATGAGAATGCAAAGGATTTTCTCGTGCTAACCACGAAGGAGTAAAACACATGCACCTACATTGTACATGTGAAATCTAACAGAAGCTGTGGGTAGTTTAACACCAAATATTAAACGGAAATTATGACTGAATTGTTTTATCGTGATCTTTGAACAGAAAATTTCTGACTTCAACTTTTCACTCCTACCTGATCCATGAAAGTATCAATGGGAAAGACCTGAAGAAACTCCATTTGGACTTTCAGCAAATCCACTGAGCAAACAGCATTCTCTAGAGCGGCGAGATCCGTGTTGGAATTGGCTGGCAGCACGAAGTAGGAGCTGAAATTCCCAGCAGTACACAGAACAGCCAAGGGGTTTGGAAAGCTAAGGAACTCTTGCAGCTATTACAGAAAATAAATTGGAAACAGAATTAACATTTTACTTTCCCCACAACCAACAGACTTTGTGCATGTTTTTCTAAACTGCCTTTTGGCAATTTTACAATTACATGCACGACTATTCATGATTATCTAAAAACTGTCAGCACAATCACTGCAATATTATACAAATAATGAATGTTTGTGAGTGCAATGGTAAGAATAATTTCATGAGGAGACCGAAGAAATGTTCCATTCCACGAGGCGAATTTCATCTGTCACGTAAAACATTCATTATTTGTTTTATATAACACCTGAAAAAATCTTTCTCATCTGATTGTTTGACTTTTAATAGCCAATTTATTCAGGTTAAAAACTGTTTAAAAGTTTGACAAGTTCATCATATTAAATTTATGCAAACTGTTCAACAGGCTGAAAACAATCATATTCATCAATTTATCTCGATTCAAAAAAGAGCCACCAGCAGCAGCAGTGTTACCGTGCAATAAAAGTTCTATTCAGTGTGCAATAGAACTTCCATTGCACTGTGCGCTGCGCTGCACGCCATGCGTTGGGACAAATAATTCAATGACATGTAATCAACGATCCATCAAACAGATGACGGGATTTATTCAGGTGTTGTATAACATACAATGTACCAACAGTGTCATAGGAATGGCTGAGGTAAGTCAATTCTAACAAATAAGCACCGATATCTTTTTATTGACCAAATGTGCAAGCTATTTTAATCTTCTTTTTGACTACATGGACAATTGCAGATTGCTGATAGGGTTATTAATAAGGGAATCAATATGCGATTGACCGGCTTTAATGTGGTGCAGAACGCACGGTGCCAGTGTAGTGTGAATTTAGGACTGTCCAAAATGTGGCCTCATTGGTAGTATGGCGCATGTCTAAGTGAAGTTTGTGAACGTTCAACAAATAAAATGTTTTAAAATTGACCAAGCTCCAAAGGAGTCCAAATTCGTGTGACATCGGAGAAGTGTTTAAGAGCAGCCGGCCAGCCGGTGTTTTATCAACCGTTTAAAACCAACCATGTGACAGGCTCTCAACCAATAGCAATGGGTAAACTGTCTTAGGTATTTATGAAGGCGGGTTTATAGTCAGTCGTACAATGGTTGTGTGTCTAAAAAAAAAAATTGCTGCACGATCATCTTACACGCGGTTTATAGTTTATAGTGATTAGTCGCTGAAGGACGCTGGCAACGAATCGCTACAGAGTTCAAATAGTTGAACTTTGACATGGTCACTGATCTCACTTTTCATCATTGAACCAAAAGGATTGCTTGATCTTCACAGTAGAAATTTTGCATGCGTAGCGTATATGACGCGCAGATATTTATATCCGTTGGACCGGGAACCAATCTAGGTCTCCCCCAACTCTTGTTTTCTGGCCGTTGAAGGGGCACTTGTGCACAGAGCCCATAGACATGTGTGCTATTGTTTGCTGTGTTTATCTCCAACTGAAAAATATTCCAATTTTGCTTTGCCCATGCTAGTTGTCAGTGTGCTCAGATTAGTCTATAATGCTTGGAATGCCAATGTTCCCATTTGAAGTGAGCCACATTCAGAAAAAAAGCATAACAAGCTTTGTACTGTTTCTTAGACACACACACTTAACACAAGTGAATAATAAATGAAGACACTCACCTTGTCTTGTTTCACAACGAGGCTCATTAACGCATCAATCAGCTCAGGACTGAAGCCAGTCACGACTTCAAAAGCTCTCTCAATCTCGGTAATGTTTGCCAGCAGGTTACGAATTTCAGGAAACACCAAATGTTTGCCTGAAAAAAAATAATAGGACTTCCTTAAAAATGTAAAAACTTTCTCAACAAAATAAGCAATTTTGAGTTTTTATGATCTTAGCATCCCTTTGTTTTGAAAAATACAAATATTGTTGGTGTTAGATTTTTCAAATAATGATCGAAATGAGTCTGTAAATGCCCAAATAAACAAAGCAAAAGAAAATAAGCCTGCACAATATTCAATTCAAAAACAAACTCAGGCAATATTGTACATTTATATTGTGTGGCTTTACGATAGAGGACACTCTGACACACACAGGGAGAACAAAAGACCCTTTCAGTCCTCGATGTGCGGTTGCAACATGTAGTGTGGCAGTCGACAGACGCACGTGTTATTGCCGACGTGTGTGCAAAGGGTGGGGCTTAATTAATCAGTGTATTGATGCATGGGGTCATCTATGTTATACCATTTACCTTGCAACACCAAAATTCTGTCTGCGAAATATTCGGTGAAGTAGGCCACGGATCGGATTTCCTTCATCACGTCCCTGTACCAGCTTTGATTGATGAGACCCATGTCAATATTACTGTCAAAGTTCACACAAAAATATACTTCATTAATCTCCTGAATTGCGATTGGTCAATTCACAACGATCAAAATACATAAACTGACCAATCAAAGTGGAAAATGTCTTGCTACATGACATAAAGCAACGAAATGATTACTTGGTAAACAAAAAATACTTATTGTTATTCACATGTACTTACTTATTGTGGGCAATTTTTGTCCAGTAATAGTAGAAATTAAAGGTTTCAAATAAGTTAAAGTCACATACAAGTCACATACAAATTCAAAACTCACTGACAAAATAGACACAGTTTTAAACAGAAAAGGCAGAATTTAAGATGCTATAAGCTGGCACACAATTAATAAAAACAAGCATGTTGTTATAGCACATTTACATAATATAAATATTCATTGAATCAGCGACGTAGATGTAGTTGCATGAACAGTTTTGCAACTTTTTTATTAGCATAGGGTTTCTCTGGCCATGAAGGGACCGTGACCATTCAGCCCTGGTATGAAAAGGGCCCCCCGGTACCTCGTCCGGTCCAGAGCCAGTCCGGTCTTCAGCCCAGTCTCGTCCGGTACATGGTCCTGTCTGACCAGAAATTATGAAGTCAGTCAGGCGCATCAATTTATTGCCCTTCAGAGAACCTCCAGAGCAGAACAATAGCAGACTTACCGGATTAAAGATAAAATCCTTCCAAACGCCTTGGTAATTTACGGTCCCATTGTGCGCGAAACCACATGGCAGGGGTTTTGATCTGTGCCGACGAAAGTGTTCTATTGTTTCGCGCTGAGAGATGAAAACCACAAGTGGGTTTCTTCTGGGATATTACATGTGTCAATACTTGCAAGCAATAGACCCGAGGATAGAGGAGTTCCTGATTACAGGCATGCAACCGGGAAGTCACCAAAAAAGAGGAAAATCAAATCTTCCTAAGACTTTGTACTGTGTTTTTCTATTTTTAATGGCACACATGCGAAGTAATAAAAGAGAAAATCAGCTGATCCGAGGAAAAGTTACATGCCTGTGATTAGCAACCGGATCAGCTCCTGGGCCGGTAGCTGGGACGGTGCGAAATGACTTCTTGGGAGGGGACGAGCTTACCGGGGGGCCCTTTTCATACCGGGGCTGAATGGTCACGGTCCCTAAAGTGTTTCTCATGTCATTAAGATCCAAATTTTCAAAGTGCAAGTTTTTCTCGGAAATCAGAGTTATTATTTTCATACATACATTGTAACTTTTAAAACTTCATTTTTGTTTTAGTTGAATTGCTTGATTTGTTTCAATTAGTACTTTCTGACAGGTGTATAATGTTCAGTATACTTTTACATTTTTCATTCATCGTTGGAATCTGTCTTCAAAATACAGACTTACTCAAGGGAGGACAGAAGTGTTTCCACGGACCAGGCCTGTTGCCATGCCGACTGGTTGAACCCTGTGTATTCTGCGAAGGGATTGGACATGAGGGGGACGTAAGAGTTGACCTTGTACTTGCTCAGTGACGCCATGTGCCGCAGAAAGGTCTGGGCATCGCGGATGAAGGCCGTCGAGTTGAATTCACTGGCTTGCAAGGAAGCAATCTGCAATTTCAGAGATGAAATTAAAAAATAAAATTCAAGTAGGCGGTAGGTAGTCAAGTCAATCACAAGTCCATCCTGTCCACTAGGCTCTGAAAAGTAGTAAAAAGGTGATCTAGGCCATCAGCCTGGGGGTTTGGTCAGTATCAAATCAGGGCATAAATGATTATAGTGCACATGCGCAAGCTATACCTCCCCTAGAGTGGTAACAAGCATTTTGATGGACATTTTGAAAAAAAAGGGTGATAACACCCAGAAAGCTGCCACCGCTGCAATGCTATCACATATTTTCCAACTCTGGAGGTGTATACCTTGCCAAAAATCGCTATGACGATTATTTCCCTCATTTGATACCGGTGGCCAAAATTTTTGACCGAGGCTGATGGCCTAATCTCTTCTGTTTACACTAATGTTGTGCATGGGGTCGGGTTGACCAGGCCAAACCAACTTGAAACCAACCTGACCCCCAAAAACCCCTGAATATCTGGCTTGAGCAAGTGTGTCCATTTTTTTGTGCCTGAACTTAGCCGTGTAGCGTGAATATCAGAGTCTCTCAGTAACTGAATCATACCGTACAGCACTCACAACATGACCTACTGGTGGGCCTACATGTTATAGACTGTGTATGATACACCGCAAACCATATTTGGTCGTATCGGGCACAGTGACTCCGCAATAAAAAATTGCACCGTATGAATTTCCGAACTGTTTCGTTTTTGTGTGTGTGGTTTATTTCAGTTTATTTCAGGTGTTTCCAAAATGGCTTTACCGACCCGCCCCTAAAACCAGAAATCGCAAATGCAAAACAAATCGACCCGACTTGACTGAAATGATGGACAAACCGACTCGACTCGACCCGAACTCGGTTTCGGATCGAGTCGGTTTTGGGTCGGGTTTGCACAACATTAGTTCGCGCACAGAGCCCAAGGGCTGTGGGAACGAGCTTAAAGGAAAGTCATGTTGTTCTACAGATAACAGCGATGTAAACCTACCTCATTGAGCAGTTGCTCCAGCACGTGCGTGTTGTTGGTCAGAGCAACTAGGGTCTCCATGAAGGCATCGCCGCACAGAACCTCGCTGAGCTGCGTCACGTTGAAGGAATCAGGAGACACGAACAGCGCCCTCAAGGAGTCAATGTCGCAAACTGCCTTCCGCCAGTCAGCGCCGGCAACCACGCTACTTAACTGTAAGACAGAGTCGATCGTACAATTACAGGAACAGGACTAATTATCATGAGCCAAATACATGTAAACTGCAGTGCAGGCAACCTTGATATGAACCAATTCGCGCAGGCATTATTTCGACAAGAAAGTAACAAGGTGCAGGATTATTTTTTACTCGACCTCAAGCCAGGCGGGTTGAAGCCATCACCCTCGGACAGCACACTCATATTTCTGGCCTCGCTTCCTGCGTGTTTATCCGTCATCCATTCTGAATACTGCAAAACTTTTACGTGTATACATGGCCTCCGGCGCAAACTGGTTAAGCAACTTATAAATGCAGAAAGGCTGCTGTTTGATTGAGGCATAAATCCTGCTTCATCCACAGTAAATAATGGGGAAAAGTCAAGAAAGAAGCATTTTCCCCAACTTTCCTTTGAAGCGTGCAATATAAATTTTGAATCTTTAGTACATTAAAGGGCTTTTTTTTATCTGTTTGGCTTCCGAATGCATTTGATGAATGAAAGGTTTGCAGAAACAAATAATCTCTCAAACTAAGAGAATGGTTCTGAAAAGAACCAGAGGTATAAACTTGACGTTCCGGTCAGTATGCCCTGACCGTCTTCAGGAGAGTGCCTTAACTCTAAGAAATTAAACACATAAGTACCAAATGTGAAATCGATGAAGTGTGAAGTTGCATGCTGTGGGGATGCCAACTATCTGCATTTGTGCACATGTTGTACACATGCACCATTGCAGATGATTGACTGCAGTACAACATACATAGTATATCCACTATACAGTTGAAAAGTCCCCCCCTCCAGAAAGCTTGGTGACAAAATGAGTTGTAAATGCCCAAAGCACCCATAAGAATTATGTATTTACATGTTTTACAAGTTTCAATACTACAGTTTTTTTAATATTCGTCCAAAATGTAGTTTTGCTTGTGAAACTGCGGAAAAACTACAAGAGTATTGCAATTAAATATGTTTTCCAACATTATGATGACTTGACCAATCACGGTGCTGAACTGCCTCATGAATATGTATTAGATAGAGGGAAACACTGTGATTGGCTTACCTGGAATGGATCGATGGGTGACGCTAGTATTGCGTTGACTGTCTCAGCACTTAGAGTCTGTTCTAGAGCGTCGATGATACGATTGATGGATGAGTCGTTGGTCAAAGGACGCAGCAGTCCCAGCGTTAGATTCAGCTCTGAATATTAGGAGAAAAATGCGGAAAATTTAATGGTATGAACACAAAACTGTGAGAGTCTTGTATCAAGCTTGAATTGTGCAATAACAGGCTTCAAGGCGATCACGATCTGCTGGTAAAAATAGGCCATTTTCAGTCACTTTGCCACAACTTACGCCACCTAAAATGATTATGCAAGTTGTAAACCATAACTTGTTGCACAAGCGCACTATAAAACTTTGATTAAATTGTCATAACTGAAATGTTGCGCTGTGTGAAATGTTGTGCAACTTCTGCAAGAAATTGTGGCGTAAGTGGACTTATGCCATTGCGTAAAGTTTCGTGAAATCAGCTGCTGTACACAGAAGAAGAGGGTTTTGCTGTTAGATATACTACAGCTAAACTATGGCAATGTGGTTTGTTGTGGGGTGCTGTGGTCCCATGGTTATGGTGTTCAACTTGTGTGCCGTGTTACATGGGTTCGAACCCTGACGGGGAACATGGTGATTGTGTTCTTGGGCAAGACACTTTACTTCGATTGCCTCTCTCCATCCAGGAGTATAAATGGGTACCTGTGAAGGTAGAGCCCATATTGCACTGATTTCGGGCTGCTGCAGAAAAAGTGGTCTCATTCCTGATGAACAGGGACAATAATTGTGATGCGCATTTTGATCATATTCATTTGGAAATTGCGCAATATAAATGTATAGGGTATTATTATAATTACATGTAACTGTAAGCCTACAAATGAAATTCATGCCAAGTTGCAACATTTTTCAAAAACATTTTTTTTAAATGACCAAATCCAGAAAGAAAATCACCATCTTACGCCATGGTCCAGTGGTTACGGTGTTTGACTCATGTATGAAGGTGCGTGGGTTCGAACCCTGCCACGAACATGGTGTTTGTGCCCTTGGGCAAGACACTTAACTACAATTGCCTCTCTCAACCCAGGAGTATCAATGGGTACCTGTGAGGGTCGAGGGCCAATTAAGCACTGATATCGTCTGCCGCGTGGTCTCATGGCCTGATGAATGGGGTAATAATTGTAAAGCGCTTTGAGATCGTTGATACGATGGAAAGGGCTATATAAGCACTATTATTATTATTATTATAAGTAATCAGTGACTGATATCGTTTGCTTGCGTGTGATCCAGTTGCTGAGCCAATGGTCTCAATTATATTCAAATTGAAATTGGGTAATGACTTCAACACATGTACCTGGTACAGCTTCACAGATGAAGGTGTGCATGTCAGTGCAAGGTGATGGGTACCATAGACCATCACCACCAAAGTTGGCCTTCTTGCAACCCGTATATTCAGTGAAGTTTGGAAAGGCGAAGTTCTGATAGGTGAAAGGAGGGTACGTATCCATCCAAACATCCACGTTTGGTCTGCCAGAGAGAAAACAATAAGAAATGAATGACATACTCAAGACTTCTTGGAAGGTATATGATTTGAAAGGATAAAACAAAACAAAAATGTGGCCAGATCCCATAAACGAGTCTTAAAGGGAATATACAACATTTGCAAATACCGAAAAACAGAACTATCAAATGTTTACGAAATACCTTACTAGGATGTTGGTAAATGACAGTCTAAAGCATTATCATTGCATTGACAGTCTGAAGTCATTATCAAGAAAAGTGGTATTTTTGTATCAACTTCCAACGGTGATCGGCCGACCACCGTTGGAAAACCTAACTATTTTTCAACTAATGCTCCAAATTTACCATTTTTTCAGTCCAAATTTTGTTTGCTATTGGTTACATATATTCATGAACGGGTGCAGGCCAGCTAGACTGGTTCCAGTACCTTACAATTTTCTGGCATCTATACATTGATCCATTTCATCTTTAGTGGAGTCAGGAAACCAGACTACTTGAACATCTGTTTTTCTTGTTTTTTTCCCAGCATTTTCGAACACAAAACTTTAAACATGTCATTGTAACAATATTTGATCTATTATACTAACCCCTCAAATAGTCCATTTCTGAAAATTACAGCAAAAGCCAATGATGTACATTCCCTTTAAAGAGTCCATGCGATAAATTCTTAGAAACACATTTTGTGCAACTTTATCTCCTGTTTATTTGTATGACAACTATTCAACATCCCTTTTTTGGTTAATCTTATTGAAAAGTGCACTTCTGTAAACATTAAATACGTTCCATGCTTTTCAAAGGGCGCTGTTGCTGTGATGTCATTTCAGGGTGACACTGTTCGGTGGAGGGGTTTTCTGCTCTAATTGTGAACCCAAAGTTTGCTCATTGGAAATGTTTTAGAGAAAATTTTGCTCATTGGCTTACTGTCATGTACTTACACAACAATCAAATACAAAAAAATATACACAATTTTAGCAATGGTATCGAACTGGTGCACTCCCACTATCTACTCTCTAACCCTGGTAATGGAGCATTTGCATGTTCAATAATCTTGTGCATGCATATAACGCACGGAATAGTCTGGTCTGGTACCTGCCTATGCTTATTCAGTGTGGTTTTATATTTAATGTCCGGGGTACAGATGGGATAAATTTACCGCGGCGTGAGATCCGAAAACGCGTTTTGTTTTCAAAGTAAAAATGTTAAAATGTTTACCAATCCAAAAAGCACTTTTACAATAAAATATTATTTATACACAAACCGGAAAGGGGAAGATGCTTTTTGAGGAGGAATGCGCGCTGTAATATACAATGTACATGTATGTTAAAACATGTCATAGACGTCGGAAAAAAAATCACCAAGTATGATATTGCTATTACGGTATTGAATCAGGATATAGGAAGCAAGTTTCTCAACCAGGGGGTCAATGGAAACAAGGTTGAAAATAAAGTAACCCCTTGGCACATGGTTTCCTGTAGACAAAGCTGGGATGGAGCCCAGGTTTCAAAAAGCCCCAACAGGTCAAGGCAGTGCTACAAAGGCATTAGGCAGAGCACTTGACGTAACAAGCTTCATACCCATAATTCTCCAGGAACGTCTGCTCGGCTGCGCTGCCCACGATCAGTAGATCACTCTGTGTTTGCTGCAAGCATTTGTGGGATGCGTTGTGGTAACTGAGCCACTCATTCATGTATCTGTAACAGGATTGGTCATGTCTCTGCCAACCATCACGGCAAGTTGTCTCTGCAGAAGTAAAACAAATATGGCAAGTTAAACTTGCTCGATCCCCCTGGCATGGTGGCAGTATATTTATAGTCAGCACACTTTTCAGTTTACCTAACCAAAATCAACAATGACCTCATTTGATCCTAGATGACCTTTGACCTCAAGTGTCTCAGGTCATCTGTAGTCCCCCAACCCAAAGATTATTGTGACCAAGTTTGATTGAGAGTGAAGTCTGACTTCATATGACAGCACTTAACAGTTAACCTAACCAAAATGGAACACACAGACACACCCATTCCAAAATTTGTATCCTTGTTGAGACATTTCTTTGTTCCCGTGTAGTAAAGTGTTCAATTTTGAAAGTGAATTTTCAAAATGCGCTTATTTTAACCAGAATAAGTTTCCTGGGCTGAAATTTGGAATTAATATCCCTTTTCTAAAACTCTTCCATCTGCGACAAATAAACACACCTTAAAAATTCCTAGTTTTTGATTAAAACCCATATATCTATTTCGTGAAAACCTTGTGGAGACCTATTCATCTATAGAAATTGCCCTGTGGAGACCTTTACAATGTTTTGTTCCCTATTGTGTGTGAGTCTCCACAAGGCTGCAAATTTGTGGTCACACACACCCATGATTGTTTATGGTGTAAATCAAGGATTTTCTATTGTTCCTCTTCCCTTTTCCTTTGTTTATACTTTTTTGCAACCGCTCTCATTGGTTTTGTACACTTTTTTAACCGAGGAGTCCTCAATTTGGTTTCTGTCCTGGATTCATCGAGGATGTTGCACGTGTGTGTCCTCGACACCATAAACAAACCTGGGTGGACACATACACACATTTGTTTATGGTGTATTAAAATCAAGGATTTTCTATTGCTCCTCTTCCCTTTTCCTTTGTTTATACTCAAACCTTTTCGCAACAGCTCTCATAGGTTTTGTACACGTTTTCCAATCGAGGAGTCCTAGATTTGGAAGAGTATGTGAGGTTAGGGCATACACACTGACACACAGATGAAGGAATACACTATCGCAAGATCCCCCTTTCATGGCTTAAAAGCCAGGGGGATAACAACCGAGCACGAAAAAAAAACAAGAAAAACAATTTGTTAAGCCTTGGCACGTCAACACCAATTAAAAATGATATTAGCCCTTTTCTCTTTGTTGAGAGCCCATCATGTAGATGGTGAGAACCATCGATCGTTTAAACACCACAAAGAAGTGTTTCAGGTTGCGCTCCCCATGCTCTGCAAATAATTCAAGTTTTTTTCTATCAATAAATGTTCTCGTACTCGTGGAAAAGTACTTGACTACAACACTGCTCATAAGTAAAACTGGAAAAGGGTGTTGAGTAGCAGTGAGTAGTCCGCACCCTCCATGCAAGAACAGCCTATCATCTGCATAAGTGGGGGATGACAGAGAGCCCTGCTTGTGACTGTGGACATCCAGACCAGGGGCATGTTTTCGTGACCGTGACCAGAAACATGTTTCGGCTTTGGTCATTGGTTGAGCGTTTTTCGTGATTTCGATTGGCTGGAGTGATGTCACTGTTCCAACCAAAACCAAACCAAGGCCAAGGGTCGGTTCCAGAGTGCATTTCAAGATGGCGGAAAGATAAATACAAGACATGTAACAAAACACTGTTGGGGGAAAATAAGCTTGTAATGCTTATTTTTAATACGTACATCGTCAGTTTGTACATTTTAAGTGGCCTGTAATAAAATGTCTTACAACTTACAAGCCCACAAGGTATCATCCCAAATATCGCCAAGACTGACCACGAACACCTAAAAATTATCAATGTTGTCAAAATGTCCGCCATGTTTGTTTTTGGTTCAGCATTTTTTGTGCACGTGTAAACATGTTTCTGGTTATCTATTTGATGTCACAAACATGTTTTTGGTCAAGGTCGCGAAAACACGCCCCAGACCATCCAGCACATCGTGAATGACTGCCCACTGAAGCTTTTCCCTGGCGGCAGCGAAGCCATCCACACTGTAACCAATGATGCCCTGGCCTGGATATCTACCCTTGGCCTACAGCTGTAGGCTGTGCACGCCCTACGCACAAAGTAGCAGTGAGTTACAAATATCTAGCCTGGAACTGCCCCGACATGTATGGTTCTCAAAAATCACCTTTTGCCTTGTCAAGGAATTGGTTCATGAAGGCAATGTAGGCATGGACTTGTTTCAGATCTGCCACTCCGCCGGCATCCAGTGTGTCTAAGACCATCTTCAGCCCTGGCACAAATTGGAGTATCTTCCCTAGATCCACCTCACTGGAAGAGAAGTTGGAAAAACTTTTATTTCTTTATGTTTCCTTAAATACATTCTGATAAGCTTGATTTTTTAATAGCTTGCTTTTGCAAATTTTGTTGGCAATTTTCATAAAGCCACAAAGCAAAAGTATTGCTTGGCAAATACAGGGTGTTCCAAAAAAAGTTGTGCAAACAGATATCATTTATCTTCCCAAAAACTACTTAACAAGAGTATTTCATCTTGATGGAACATATTAATTATACTCTTGTGTATAATCAGTGAAAATGCCATGGAAATCCGTCCATGCAAACTAGAGATCAACAGCTACGGGTTTTTCACCCGTACCAATGGGATTTACACAGTTAGTGAAATCAGCGCATCAGACTGTCATGAGCCTTTTCACTCTGATGTAAATTAAGTTAACTGTCTAAAATCCATCCCATTGGAATGAGTGGAAAAAACCCATAGCCTTTTATAATCTGTTTATAATAGATCTCTGGTTTGCATGAACAGATTTCCATGGCATTTTCACTGATCATACACAAGAGTGTAATTAACATGCTCCATCAAGATGAAATACTCATGTTGAGTAGTTTTTGAGATATTAAAGGATATCTGCTTGCACACCTTTTTTGGGACACCCTGTATACGTACTAATCAGAATTCATCTGAGGGTCACAAGCCATATTCATTGGATGACATTTTGCCACGTAACCTGTTTTTCATGAGCAAATTCTTTCTGTGCTTGGTGAGTGTCTCTGCTTAGCAAGTCAAAAAAATTGGCTCCTTATAGTCATTGATCAAAACTTCAGATGTAGCGGAAGTATACAATTGTGTTTGGTAAAATTATTATTAAAAAGCACACTTGATTTACAGATAGTAATGGGACTAAACGCCCTGTAAAATTATTCTTTCTGACATACTGTCACTTTGAAGAAAACAAAAGATGTGTCTAAAGACACATTTTTTGGAAATTTCCGTTATTCGTTCGTTTTTAATTGGGCAAAGCTATGAATGAGTGAGCACAAGCGTTAACACAACGCACCCACATGCGTGCAATTGCAATAATTCGTCAATTCAGTGCATAACATCGCGTAACTGCAATCAGCTGAATGAGAACGTGTCCCGGACGTTGATTTCAGGCGCAGTTCAAAACGTGACTCGGCAACTTTGTAATTGAAATCGATATCCTAGAATATTGTTTTCTCGGCATATACAGCATTCACTGAGCTAAAACTTCATCAGGTTAGTTTTTTTAAGCACCCTTCTTTATACATTTTGAGCACTTTTGTTGTTTCAAATGAAAAAAAAAACGCACAAATGACAAATGATATGAGGTGGTGGGTTCAAGTTACACCTCAGCAAGACCTTTTTTGCAAGCTTTTGGACACAGATGAGTATATAGTGCTTATACAAACTACTTCAGTAGTTGAGGACTTACTTCTGTTGGTTAATGACATCAGCATTGCTGAAACCCATCAGCACGGTGTTGAACAGAGCCTCAGCCATGATAGCCAATGCAGTCAGATTGTAGCGCTCATCGAAGGCATCTATGGTCCAGGGAAGGACTATTTGTAGGTTATGTTGCAGGATTTCAATGTTCTGCACGAGATCCGCAACGCTGACTGAGCCCAAGTTTGTTGCGTTGAAGTCTCCAGTTTGAATTGCATTGAACTGAAAAGTCAAGAAAGAGACGATTGTCAAATCGGTTTGAATTGCACATATCTGCCTCTGTCCTTTCTATCATGGGATGTAAGTAACTCTGTCAGGAGCCAATGTGGCCCATCAGGCCAGCGTTTATCTCCGGTTTCCTTGGCATGAAATGACCGAGGATATATCCATCCCCCCTGGATGGGATGCTAGTCCATCGCAGGTTACTGCCCAGCCAGTACCCATTTAGATTCTTGGGTGGAGAGAGGCAAGTGGGGTAAAGTGGCTTTCCCAAGGACACAACATATGACCAGCAGCTGGATTGGAAACCCTGACACTCTGATCATGAGTCACGAACCCCAACCACTAAGCCACATTCCTCACTTATCCTGGGATGTACTCGGGAGGCATTTCACTATGACTTTTTGTTCCTCTATCGTGTACCTTCATCAACCGATACATGATCTCATCCATACACTGTTTTTGTTCCAAGGGTTGATACAATGAAGTATTCCTCACGTTTCTTTCCTCATAACTGTCACACTTTGCAACCTTTTTGCAGCATGCTACTTTTCCCTTTAAACAATTTATTGCAGTTCAAGTGAAAGTCAACTGATTTATTTACTGTTTTTGTTTATTGAAGAGTGCTTTCTTTCTCTGAAGCCAACTTCAGTGGCCCTTGGCCAAGTGTTCGGTAAACTCCCTTTGAAAAAAGCTTTAAAAATTAAACAAAACTTGAAGAGATAACAAACCACAAGAAAGGATACAGTGCAATCAATACTGTGTAGGGCCTAAATCGTGTTTGCCAAAATGGTGGACTTGGGAAATTTGTTATCAACCCTAACTTGCTAGGTATTTTTGTGAGGATGTAGCCTCAATCCTGCAAAATCCTCCAATTGGCCTCATGGAAAAATAGCATATAGCCTCAATCCTGCAAATTCCTCCATTATTTCTTGAATATGGTCTGTGGAGGGGTGACCACTGCCTGAATCCTGCAAAATCCTGCGGCAGTGACTGTCAATATGTTGAGGCTTGGCCAGTGACATCCTGGAGCAGTACGGAGGATTTCAAGCACAATCCAGGCCTATATATTTATGCATGGCTGAGCAAAAACAACACAAGGTCCGGCCCAAGACCTTGACAAAGTGCATCCTACGAAATCAGTAACGCACTTTTGCCATGTAACCTCAATCCTCCAAATTCCTCCACTTTGGCAAAGAGGATTTTGAAGGATTCAGGGCGGTTAGGGTTAAGGCATCATGTGTTCAACTAGTCACAGGAAAACCTTGCCTCCGTGTAGGCTTACCCCTTTTGCCACTGTAGCGCCCGAAACCGCCCTGTCTATTGCTCACTGTAGCGCCCAAAACCACCTGAGCACTCTATGGTTTTATTGATTTTTCAATGTAATACAATTAACTCAATGTGCTAATGGAAGAAACAACTTTTCACTGCAATCGAACAGAAGCAAAATCCAATCTGGGAAGAGTAAATTTTTTGTTAAGAATCTCTTCTCTCTAGAGGCTAATTCTAGCTCCCCTCATGAGTCCATTTTGAGCAAGGAAGGCGGGCCATCTCCAACATGAGGTCAGAGATCCGAGCAATTTTGGCGAATAACAAAAACAGACTCACAGTCAAAGGGGATCTGTTTCATCCGTGAACATTGAAACTGAAAAAAAAATTGGGTGCTGACAAATTTGGAGATAAGTAAAACACCTCTTAATAATGAACTTAAATTGGTGAATTCAATGTGGGTTCCCGTTGTTTCAGGGGAAATGTCAGCGTCGTATTGGAACAGATTCATAACCCATGGAGTGCATTGGAATCAAATCTGAAAATGTTCAAGTTGCCCAAGGCAATATCAGCATTACTATTGGGTGAATCCACGCCAGAACCGAATAGAATCGACCCCAACCTCGGAATCGGAATCGCGATTCCACTTTTTTGAGGAATCGATTCTCTGATGTAGCCCATTCCATCAGTTCCCCGAGCGTCGATTCCAGTCTTCGCGCGACGATTTTGAAGACCGGCCAACTCAAACGCGCCTTCAAAGAACAATGCCAGTTTTTCAGGGTGATTTCCACAATATTTTCAACTGTTTCGATTGATAGTGCCGAACTTAGGTGAGCTCTTATTTGGATCTTGCATGTTTTCCGCAGGGGAAACAAAAGTTGTCGAACATTTATTTTATTGTGTTCCCTGCCCAAAACGTGACTTTCGTTTTATAATTAAATGTCTATAAGAAAGCCATTACACCCACAATGACCTCATTATTTGCGTTTTTATTGTAATGTGTTTGTTTGTTTTGTTGGGTTAGTCTGATTTTAATTTTTTTTTTTTTTTTTTTAATTTTTTTTTTTTTTTTTGCAAAAATTATGGAATCGATTCCAAATGGTATCGCGATTCCCAAACGGCATCGGAATCGATTCCAAAAATGCTGGATTCGCCCAAGACTAATCAGCATATAACTCACCTGTGCGACAATTTCGTCGTAGTAGACTCCGTATTTCAGCTCTTCTGCAAGAAGGTCATAGTTCACCTTGCACAGATACTGGTCCAAGGCAGTGGTGTTGACGAACTGACCGTTGCTGTTTAGCCAAGTCTGCCGCAGGGCGCTGTCACAGAACAATGCTTTCACGTCGGGCGACCCAATCAAGTCGGAGTACTGTCAAAGAATACAAGAATTTGAATTGGCTAAAAAAAGTTGGCAAACAAATTTGCTAATAAATCCGATACCCCAAATTCCTGTCTTGTGGGGCAAAGAGGTCCTTAAACCATCTGTTTTTTATGACTTTTAAGCTCTAGCAGGAGATTCTACGTGTCACTTTGTGGTTGGTCGGTAGGTCTGTCCCCTGAAAATTGACCAAAAACAAGCCCCCTAAGTTTCCCATAAAATATCACTACCAATTGTCCAAAAGTTTACCAAATGCAATGCCGTCGTCAGTAAATGCGCTCTTGGTGAAAGTTTTTGGAACACGCCCCTTTGTCTCGATCGATGCGCATGCGCGTCTATTTGAAATATGAAATGAGACATTCCGGAACCAGGCCAGAGCTTATTGTGCACTCGCACTTGCTGTTTCAACAAATAACGAAAGTGTTCCGAAAACATTTCTTCAGGATTCCAAGGTAGAGTGCCATGCACTTTGGGGGAATCCTTGGTTTCATTATCAGAAAGAACGATGTAAATAAAAACACAGGGAAACTATTTCATACTTTGCATGTGTGTGCAGGCTACTGCCAAAATATCACAAAATATTTTCTTTTTGGGGGGTCAAAAGGATCATAAGAATTCCAACACAAACCTTAGAAGGGTCGTTCCAGGTCGTGGAAAGAGCTCCGAGCAGTTCTGGGCCGTCGTCAATCAATCCCATAAGGCCAAGCAAAAAGCGTTGCAGCTCTGGCACTATGATACTGGAAGCTTGTCTATGTCCAAACGCTGTAAATAGGAACATATAGAAACTTGGTGACACAGCCATTTTACCGAACAATAGAACGTAAGTGGTTAATAGTTTAGGCTGATTACACTCTGTGCAAAAGCAAATATGAATAAAAGTTGTGATATCATTGCAAGTGCGAATTTTCGTGCGAATTGATTTGAATTCATATCTATTATAGTCATCCGCCAAATATCCCAATAGCATGTTTTTTAAACTCTAATATTCAAAACATGTGAGCTGTCTCTAGGAGATGATGAGAAATGTTCATGTTAGTTTTTTTAATCGTGTGGTTTTATTGTTTGTAAATAGCACATTTTGAATATTCAAATATTCGATTACGTCAGAGTTATGATAAAATTGAATATTAATTTTTTTTGAAAAATTAACACAACACAATTGCAAAAGTTGAGTTTATTGCAACTCTTTGAGAATTTTGCTGGTAAAATTTCGTGACATCAATCCTTTTGCATTTGCATTCCCATCGTGTATGCAATTTAAGGTGTATTTGAAACCCTGGATTTGTCTCTAGGTTCGAATTCATCTCTGGCTTCCGTAGTAGCTTTCAAATACTGCAGAAGCTTACTATGTCCCAACTTAATGGAAATAATACTCTTAGACTCATACCTTTGCCTGTTATAATAAGGTTTGATGTTTCTGAAGCACACCAGGGACAAACATTGAGCCCAAGTCCCCCACAAATTTGGCAGATTTCAAAATTTCATAATTGTTTGTTTTGTTTACTTATTGCGATGCCGATGAGCTCATTGGTTGCATTCAGGACTGTGTTGGCCAATTGGAGGACAGCGTTGTTGTATTGGAGTGCTTCCATGTTCATCATAGAAGAACCGCTGCCAGTCCTGCAACAGAACATTGAATGTTTTTGTTCAAATTTCTTCAAGAAAAATCAGTTAAAAGTGGACCAAACTATTCAGCTCAGTGCAACCATGGTTACCTGTCCGTGTGTACTGCATTTGCCAAATGTGAACACAGTGTCTTGCTATGGCGTTGTAAATCCAAGTTTTATAATCGGCTTGAATCTCCTCTGGGAAGCAAAAATAACTACAACTGTAGTCGTAATTGGTGTAGTGACAATGTTCTGCAAAACACTTTAGTATCCCTTTTAATGGGACCAGGGGCCAATTTCACGGCGCTGCTAAGCACAAAAAAGGCTGGCTTATGAAAGCAGGTTACCAGCCAAAACTCCACGTGATGTATATTGCTCGTGATGAGTATTCAGCTGTTGTTTGCTTAGCATGAAAATCACATGGAGATTTGGCTGATAACCTGCTTTTATAAGCCAGAATTTTTTTGTGCTAAGCAAATTTTTGTGCTTAGCACCGCCATGAAATTGGGCCCATGACATGAATTTTACTTGGGAACATATTTTTGGCAACTTTCTACTCCTCTCAAATGTATGAACACTATTTGACATCCCTTTAATATTATTGAATAGTGCACTTGTTTTAAACATTGAAAATTGCCTATGCTTTCCCTAACAAATGAGGGCGCTGTTGCTGTGATGTCATTTCAGGAAGACATTGTTCACTTTAGGAGTTTTCTGGTCAAATTGTGAACCCAAAATGTGCGCATTGAAAACATTTGTGAGAAAACTTTGCTCGTTGGCTTACTGTCATGTACAGAAACAACAACGAATCACCAAAGAAAAAAAAATTCACGACAGCAAAATATCCAAAATGCTGGCAATTATTTGGGGGCCATTAGGCACAAGCAAGTCTAGGGCAACATTTTCTTCATCTCTTTCATTAGATTGTCTTTCATACCACAATAAACTGCTTGAAGTGCATGAGTACTATGTCCCAGTGTTTTATTCATAGTCCTCTTGTGGTTTGGTAAAGCAAATGTCGGGAACATTGTTTTAGTGAAGTTCTGCATGTAGCACTTTCAAAATCTAGGATACAAAAGCCCAATTCATAGGCTTTCGTTTAGTACAAGAATCATTCAAATCACTCATGTTCTTTTCAAGTTACGGAATTTGAAACTCAATCAGCTTTTTAAAGTTCTGTCCACGGATCACAAGAAGTAAGTGTTCTTTCAGCAACACGAAAAACAAATCACATTGTTTTCGTTTTGCTGAAAGAACCCACACCTTTTTTGTGATGATCCGTGGACAGAACTTTAAAACGGTGGTTGTGTTAAAATTCCATAACTTGAAAAGTACACGAGTTATTTGAATGATACTTGAACTCAAAGAAAGCTTATGAATGGGGCCTTCACATACTAGATTTTCAAAGTGCTACGTGCAGAACTCCCCTAAAACAATAGTCCCGACATTTGGGTTTCACTTTTTTTGACTCACACTGTATTTCTGACAGAACAACCTGCACCTTGGCACTGTATAAAACTCCTGAGAATTGGTCCCAGGGTTATCCAAACTGGGATATAATAAATCTGTCGCATTATATTGTGAATTGCTACAATAGGCCCTTGAAATTCTGGCTTTTCCCAACAACTGTTTCTGCACTACTTACGCCATTTCCAGCAACATCTCCAGTTGTTTCTGGTTCAGCAGGGCCTGTATCCTCGTCGACATGGCTTGCCATTCCGCGCCGCTTCCCGTCACAGTTATGTTGGGGTCCGTCCAAAGAAGCTCCGGATCAAAGGGTCGCGAGATCACGTCATCGAGTATCAACTGGAACTGCCGGTTCTTGATGAAATACGCCGACATATTTGCGTACGGCACGTACTCAGGCGGGATAGCCGTCATGTTGGGGTGTGAAAGAAATCCCTGTAATCTCTCAAACTTTTGTAAACAAAGAAAATGAAAACAGCAGTTAACAATCAAAATTACTCCCAAAAATATTTGTGGTTACCATCTCATTCATAATAGAATCCAGGAACCAGTAAACGTTATTTCATTTCATTATTACAAATGCATGGCCTCATTTCAAAGATCGTTTTACAACTTTCTGTAACATTACATCTGCTTTCATTCTGTACTGTAAGCTGTAGAAAAGGATATCTATCATTATTCAAAGTTATTTTTCCCACTTGCCATGTATAAAAAATACTGCATGTAACACTTGCGTGATCCCCCTGGCATCCTGCCAGTTTGTATACATGTACATGTACAGGCAGTTAGTATGGACAATTTTCAGTGACGGCCTTGATTGTCCACCCGGCAGGTACCAGTTCTCAGTTGAATGGGGAGTTTGGGTTGAATGGAGAGTTTTGGTGAGACACCGGACTAACATATGTTAGAGTCATTAGTATCTCTCCAGAGACCTCGTAAATATCCATATTGGAAAGGATTTTTTGGATGTCGGCCTTCTCTCCACAGACCACCTTTCAAGTTTGGTTGAACTTTACAGTGAAATGGAACACACGTACACTCACACCATTTGTTTATGGTGTAAATCAAGGATTTTCTTTTGTTCTTCTTCCCTTTTCCTTTGTTTGTACTTAAACTTTCTCGCAACACGTTTGTACACGTTTTGTAAACGAGGTCGTCCTCGATTTGGTCCCTTTCTCAATTCACCGATGATGTTGCACGTGTGTGTCCTCGATTTACACCATAAACAAACGCACACCAACACACAGAAGGAATGCCCAACCACAATATCCCCCTGTCTGGCTTGAAAGCCTGGGGGGAAAAAATGAACGATAACCATCCAATACATTACTTGATTTTAACTAATGGTCATTGCCAGTGTTGTAGGACTCGGACTCGGGACTCGGACTCGAGTCCGGACTCGAGTCCTTTTTTCAAGGACTCGGACTTGGACTCGAGTCCTTTGCTCAAGGACTCGGACTCGGACTCGGACCCCAAGGACTCGAGGACTCGGCTTCGAGTCCGGCTCGAGTCCGGCAAAATCGGGTCTTTTTTAGGTGTTTTATTTCAATTATTTTATGTCTTTCACCTTGATTTGGTTTTGCTGTGGAACCGAATTCCGCAGTTCTGCCGCTCGCAAAAATAACTTGCCGATTGATCAATGATCAATTGATTCATTCCAACCTAACCTAGCCAATTGCCCACCAAATAAATCGATTCATCAGTTATTCAGTTGCTTGCCGATGTGTTGGACTTTTTGTTCAATATTACTAACATGGTTGACACAATGACAAGGAGCTATCTCAGCCGCATGGAATCAACGCCATACAATTGGGCTCGAATTCAGTTTCTTTTAGTCTTTACATGTTTTGTAGACTTGATCTGTGGCTCTGCCTTCTGTTGATAGTTTGTTTAACAGTTATGCTATTTACAAGTTTTTTAACCTTTACTGTAAGAAAGGGAAATAAAGAAAAGCAACAAATGTGAAGAATAATTACTGAAGATCATATGCTAATTGTAATTGTCACTTTACTGTAGTATCTGCGTCAATATCTGTAGGCTTCTACGCATACTAAGGTAAAAGTTAATGCAAGTTTTTTTTAATGTACATTATAAACATAATGAATGCATTGCATAGTGCATACAGCCAAAACCATTACCCCTTCTCTATCACCTGACATTTGATAGTGACATTTTGAAAACGTTAATATAGTATTGGTGAACCGCGACTTGAATTTGATACATAAGGACTCGGACTCGGACTTGAGTCCTTTTTTCAAGGACTCGGACTCGGACTCGGACTCGGACATCAAAAATTGACAAGGACTCGGACTCGAACTCGGACTCGGATGAGGAGGACTCGACTACAACACTGGTCATAGCCTTCAACATTCCCACATATATACAACTCTTTAATTTCAAACAGGAGCATGTCTCCGTTTTATTTTGTAAAAGTCAGTGAAAGTTGACTTCTACATAAGTCCAGATAAGTCACTTTAAAAACTGCACTTACTGCTGCTTGAATTTCAGGCACGTTCCAGAACGAAGACTGTTCCTGCAGTAAGGTCCACGGGTCCAGGCTACAAAGTTTTGGTCTGACCCAAGCATCGGACGGCTGAAGATCTACAAAGCCCTCACTGCACAGAAGCGTTGAATGGTCTTCCCGATTCACGTCCAGAAGCATCTACGATAAATAATGCATCATAGTTAAAAAGCGCTGGGACTATTCCGAACCCATCTCCATGCGCCTGATCGATAGAGGGGGCTCTCCATTAACCAGTTCGTGCCGGGATTATTGCGACATCGACCGGACCCAGGTGTGGGATTGTTTTTCACGAACCTCGATGCCAGGCCGTCATCTGCGGGTAGCACACCCTGATATTTCCGGCCTGGTTCTATCCGTCATCCATTCCGAATACCGCCAAACCTTTGCATGTATACACGTCATCCGATGTGAACTGGTTACCACCGTGGAGGCAATTATACGGAATATTTACCCTTCATTGAAAATCACAATAACGGTCATTGCAATTCATAAATCCAGCAGGATCTATGATAAAAACAAAGTCTTTATCAATAAAATTGTGCCGTGAGTGGTCCAATGCCATTGTCTAAGCACTTGAACTGACAAAAGGCGCTCAAAAAGCATAAACAAAAATATTCATATTTAGTTGCATCCAAAATATTGATGCAGTAAATGGTTAAAAACCATTGTCCATGCATTAATTTTGAGCAATTTACAGAAGTCCTCATTAATACTGTGTAGTTATAAACAAAAATATTTCCATTTAATTAGGGAATAATATAGTGTGGGCAAGCTATTTTAAACGTCTGGTTAAAACCGGCTAGAGGCTTGATTCACAATAATCGCCCGAGCCAAATTATCGCCGAGCAGGTCCCTTACCGGTTATAAACCAGACGTTTAAAACAGCTTCACCACACTATCATTCCCATTCATAAACACCTTTAGTCAAAAACATCCAAAACGCTGGGTGTGCGCTGCATGCTCATGGCTTGCTCAACCTCTCATTGTCCCATATGGAGATCATATCAGTGGTTCTGAAGCAGCTGGCGGTTGGTGGCGCGCACTATGCACTAGTGGTGCACAAGTGGCACAGTTTTAAACACAGGACTTAAACGTAGCTGGGTCGCTAGTTTTTTAGTAAAATCCATATATCTATTTCGTAATAACCTTGTGGAGACGTATTCACCTATAGAATTGCCCTGTGGAGATGTGTACATGCTTTTGTTCCCTGTTGTGCACATGTCTCCACAGGGCACCATGTGCACAATAGGGAACAAAAGCATGTATACGTCTCCACAGCGCAATTTCTATAGGCGAATACGTCTCCACAAGGTTATTACGAAATAGATATATGGATTTTTCTCCAAAACTAGGAATTTCCAAGATGTTTTGATCCATCCCATATTGAAGTATTTTATGTAAGGGAGATTAAGTCCAAATTTCAGCCCAGAAAATTAATTCTAGTAAAAATAAGAGCATTTTGAAACTAGACTTTGAAAATCAAAATGTTAGTACACGAGAACAAAGAAATGACTCCACAAGCATACAAATGTCAGTATGTGTGTTTAAGCAACTGTTTACGACCGCCCTTGAGATGGGCTTTCCATCAATGGAGTACCGAAGTGTGACGTCATTTAGAACCAGAAAGTGTAGTGCAAACGAATAAATACTCGTGCGTGTTGGTTCACGGGCTGACGTTCACTTCTGTACTCTATATAGGAATGCTGTCTCGGGCATTTACAAATATTTCATTACCTTGGGTAAGGAAAAAATATGGAAACAAATAGCATTGTGGATATTCTTACCTGTAACTTAGTGGCATTGAGGAGTGATCGAATGACTGCTTCGGTGACGTTAGGACCGAGGTCTAGCAGGGTTCTCGTGGCATTTACAAATGGTTGCTCCTTCAAGAGTTTGACCAGGATATGATCTGTAAAGAATCACATGAAAGAGGAAATATACGCAACAACATGAAGAATAATTGGTTATTTTGGTTTGTAAAAGGGACGACAAAGGCACGCACATTATAACTTCTGGCGATACGATATCAAAATCTCATCTTTGAAAGGATTGATTCCACAAACCCAAAAAAATTCAAATATTGAAAGTACTGCCTCAGGCGTTTAACGCTTTAACCTACAGTCCTACTTTAAATCTCTCAAATAGTTGGAAATTTAAATTACAAAATACCAGGGATTAAGGCATGGTGGAAACCAATGCAACATGGCACAGCAAGATCGTGTCCATGAGAGAGAGGTTGATACAAAGGGCCAAATTCATGAGGCTGCTAAGCGTAAAATTTCGCTAAGCGTAAAGAAATCTGGTTACCTGTCAGGTAAACTGCATATGACTGGTTCCCTGCCAATTTCTGCTTAGCACTAATTTCTGCTTAACAGCTCAATGAAATGGGGACCATGTGTAGTGAAATTGCAGGTGAAATTTACCTTGCGGCATTTGACATAAACTGCTCAAGTTGGCACTGCAGTTGAGTTGTTGCCACAATCCATCCGTCCCAAAGTTTGCCGCCCCACAGTAAAAGTCTGCAAACTGTGATCCGGGCGCCCAGTTCTCATAACTTAATCCAAAGAAGGAACTTTGGAGGATCCAAGATAGCTCATCTCGACTACAGACGGGGGAAAGAAAATTATGCTTACTGGTTTTAACAGTGGATTCCTTCAAGTTGGGAAAAGTTAGACATGTTAAAAAAAAAAATGTTGGAAGACAGAAAAATTGATGGAGGGGAGATTTGAACTGATTTGACTGAGCTATCGAGCCGTACTATGTCGATGGCCATATGCTTTTTAGTGTTTTCTTGTTTTGAAATTACAGACATATACAGAATTTTACAGACTTATTGTCACTTATGTAAAACTTGTCATTGTCCAATTTTTATCCAGATTGAGACGAGAAAAATACAGCATTTGTTTTTTAGGGTACCGAAATGCTGATTCATTTAAAGGTACAGTCCATCATTTGTAATTTGTGCATTTTGTTCGTTTGAAGCAACAAACGTGCTCAAAATCTGAAGAAGGGTGCTGAACAACTAACCTGATGAAGTTTCAGCTCAGCTTCAGCTGTATCTTGCGAGAAAAACAACATTCTAGGATCTCGATTTCAAATCAAAAGTTGCTGAATCATGTTTTGAATTGGGCCTGAATTCAGTGTCCGAGACACGTTCTCACTGAGCCGATTGCGGCTACGCGATGTCGCGCACTGATCCGACGAATTATAGCAACCGCACATGCATGTGCATCGTGCCAATGCTTGCGCGCGCTTTGCCAATAAACAAAACGAACAACTAATGTATATTTCCTACGGTGCGTCTTAAGAAGCACCTTTGGAAAGGCCTCCTTTTGTTGATTTCTTCAAAACAACAGCTTTCCAGAAAGAATAATTTCACAGGGAGTTTAGTCCCCTTATTATCTCTCAACCAAGTATGTTTTTCAACAAGAATTACGCCAGTTACTTTTTGGATAGCTGCAAATGATGGACTCCAGCTTTAAGTGACGAAGTTGTGAGACTTACTGCGCGATTTTTTTAAAAATCGCACGACTAAAACCATCGCATACATATGTCACAAGTGCCTAAACTGATTGGTTGTACAAAATGGACGAACAAATAATTACCGAGGTGCAGAAACATTGTGAGTTTGTACGACACATCTAACATAGACTACAAAGACATCGGAAGAATGGCAACATATGGGAGGAAACTGCCACGTTTCGATATCCTTTAAGCGCTAATTTCAAAAATCGTGCAACATCTATCTACACCGCTGGAAAGTGGGTTAAAATCATGGATTTTTGAAAGTCATTTTGGCACATATTGACAGTTTTTGAGTTTAAGGTAGAGAGAAAGGTTCATATAATTATTATAAGAAAAGAGTTTCATTATGTTGCAGTTCATCAAACTCAGATTTTATGCTGTGTTAGAAACCATGAAGAGGAAGTAACATGAGTGACGTAACGTGAGTGACGGTACATGTACCTCCCTGTAATCTGATGTTTCATGCATCTCAAATACACACTTATTTTATTCAAAACAGGTTTTTTTTTATATCTAGCTATGGGATGAATGAAAGGTAAAATAATGTTACTGCTGTGTTGCAGACAACAGTTTGTGGAGACTGTAACAACAAAATTGCAGGACAATTTTCCATGTCATTTTTTTCTAACTTGAGTAACGACCAACAAAACACATGTTTTCAAAAAGTGAATGATTGGATTGAATATTTCTTTCCATTTTTCAGTACCCCTTACCCTAAGGTTGTTGTATGGCTGGTTTGATTCAGCTTGATCAAATACTTTTGAAGCAGTGAGAGGTCAAAGTAGCCTCATGGCATATCAATGTAACGTGAGTGACGGTGGAATTGCCCAGCTGATGGGGTCAACATCGACATTTTAAAAATGCCAATCCACATACCCAATGCTTTCCAGATACCGCTGTTCCCACTCGTCAGTTACGTACGCAAGATGACTCCTTGGGTGAAGGGCATTACAAAGGCCGTGAGCGGAGTACCAGTCACTGCTCTCATTCACATAGCGAAAGCAGGTAGTATGTTCCCCCTGCCAACCAGCCCTGCATGCACCGCCTGTTTAAAATTGAAAGGCACATGCAGAAAACTGCTTTAGTGGAAAGCTTGATTTAATCAAAGAGTCTTGGAGGTGGGGTTTGTTTTATTTGATGACAAAAAGTGACGGTGTGACAGGTAATTCTGTCCCCTCTGGTAAATGTGTCCCCCGGACAGATTTACCGGTTCGTGACCCGGTAAATCTGTCCGGGGGGACACGTTTACCTAGGTAGATCTGTTCCCCTCCAGGTTAATATGTCCCCCTACCCAACGTTAAATGTATCCCCCTGGTAAATGTGTCCCTGTGCAACTAGCACCCATACGAGTCGTGAGCAGCGCATGCTCGTCGCGCCAGTATACATGCTGCAAAATTTGTGGCAGTGATTATCACATGTGTATATGTGTAGCCTTCTTCAATGAAAATTCATCCAATAGGGAATGTCGTTACGCGCTATGATGGGAACGCAGACCAATCCAAGTAGGCGTTATATCAATGAGGGCCATCGCGATGCATCCCGGCCTAGGCCTTATTCTATGGTACATGACCTTGCTGCATTTTCACCGTACTCCGCATCGAAACATAGTGCGATTGTGTTCACATCTAAAAAAGAGACCAAGTTAAATATTTTCATCTTCACAAAGGGCATACTAAAAGTCCCAAATGTATAACTTGTAGAGTGAATTCATTAAAACAATATAGGGAACTGGCCTTCTGCGTGGCAAAACTAGCGGGACCAAGAAACCTGGAGGGGACAGAATTACCTGAAGGGGGACAGAATTAACGGGCCGGGGAGGACACTTTCACCTAGGTAATTCTGTCCCCCGGACAGTTTTACCGGGAGACAGAATTACCGTCCACACCGGGTCTTCTTATTCTGGGACTTCTAATGCCTGAATTTACGATGTCAGAAACAGTCTACAAATAATGAATGTTTATGAGTGCAATGGTAAGAATAGTCAAAGAATGAAATTATTCTTTCCATTACACATTCATTATTTGTGATGCGATCAAGCTAAATGAGTCGTTTGTCGGGAATTTTTATTTAGATATATATACAGGCCAAAATAGGGCCACTTCATCACATCACTTCATCACATTTCTTGGTGTTCTGACTTCCATAATTTTTGAACTAAAGATGGTACCAGCATGCGGTTTTCACAGCAGTAATGCTGAGATGGTGCTCTTTTCAAATCTGTAATAAGAAAAAATTGACCAGGGTCGACAAATGACTCATGTAGCTTGATCGCATCACATTTGCTTTATACAATGCTTGAATAAATCCTTGTCATCTGATTGGTAGCAGAGTTACAGCGCCACCAATAGTGTGACCGTGCACTGGAACTTCTATTTTCCATGGAACGGAACTTATATTTGTGCGTTTCGGCCGGGCCTTGGGTTGCAATGAAAATTCAATGAAACATGATCAACAACCCGCCAATCAGATGAAAAGGATTTATCCAGGCGTTGAATAGTCTTGATTTAATAGTCTACTAGACTAGTCCAACTTAAGTCAACTACCACGGGTTACTATACAAATAATGAATGTTAATGAGTGCAATGGTAAGAATAATTTCATGCGAGACAGGTGGGATGTTCCATTCCATGAAGCCAAGCTGAGTGTAATGGAACAGTCCATCTGTCACCAATTTTTTTTCTCCATTGTGCGAATGTGAAACAGTCATTATTTGTTTTATACAACACCTGAATAAATCCTTGTCATCTGATTGGTCAAAGCCCCCAATAGTGTGACTGTGCAATGGAAATTCGACATACTGTGGAAGTTTTGCAGTGCGGCCGAGCCGTGCGTTGGGACGAATAATTCAATGACACATAATCAACAACCCAGGCCCCTACCTAGGTTTTTTAACTTCACATTTGTATTAACTGGTCCATCACACTTTTCCATCAGCAGCCACACGAAGTTGAAAAGTTGCAAAAATTGTAACGATTTTGTTCAACCATTTTACTCTATGTTCAGATCAGGCTACTTCTATGGTGTGCGACGCGCACCTGATGTGCTCAACATCGCACCTTTTATGGAGATACTTAGGTAATCAAAAAGCTTCACAGTACAGATGGTTCCTTGGCCAGAAATGAGGCAGAAACTGGAGACAAACCAAGATTTGGGGAATACCACCCACAACAAAAAAGACACACTTTCAAGAAATATAAAGTTAAATAATCCAGCCCTAAGTTTGTGGCAGGAATACCTGAAACAGGAAATGGACATTTGTGACCCAACCCAACAACATGATTAGCAAGTTGGCAAAGTTACATTTTAGTGATTTTGTGGGTTTTTTTAAACACAATTTTGCAGTGGCTGTGTCATGACGTCAAATTTTGCTTACTTTGCATTCACTTTAAGTACAAACCAGCCATGTAAAGAGAGATTTAAGGACTACTGTTTACCAATGAAAGGTTGGAGTAATGCAATCTGCAGATCCATGGCAAGGTTCTGAATGATCAACTGCTGTTGTATGGCCGGCCAGAATTCAGTCATGGACAAATAGTTCTGGAAAAGCTGGGGGTACATTCCATAACTGCACAAAAAAAGTGAAAGAAAAGACAGAAATATTGGCTTTACAGAACTCTGGGTATGGGGGGGGGTGCATGCATGGGGGGCCTGGGGGGTGGGGCAATAGGACATTTTCAGCAGAACAAGACTTTCTACTGTGGCATTTTAATTTTCAAAGGCAACAAATTGTTAACACATTGTATTACAATTGTATTACACTGTATTACATTACATTTTCAAGCAAACCTGATCCTGATTGGTCGATCCATGGCAACAACAGTGTGGTATTATTCCATATTCCACGGTCCCTACCACACTATGCTTAGCGCGCTTTTCTAAGATGCGCGCGCTGTTCCTGATGCACGCGCGTTTAATAGAAATAACTGCTGAAAACGTTTGTGTACGGCTTGCTCTCTGCATCTTTACTGTGCATAAGATAACTTCGTTATCACACTTGTGCTCATAGAACATGGAAAATGTAGTGCATCTGTGTTGCATTCAGCCTATTGGCATATGGGACCCAGCTAAAGGTGTGCATTGACGGGTAGTACAGGAACCGGGTAGCCGATTGAAAAAAAAACCAACGGTACCCGGGTACCCGTAAAATTCAAATCTTAGAAGTTGCTGTTCAGGTTGTTCACAGATGTCCATACTATTATACGTCGGGTGCCCGGCAGAAGGGCATATGAGTGTTCTGACGCAAAAATCATTTTCAAGAAAATAGCATTGAAAGGTTGTATTGTTCACCCGCACGCATTATGTATCGAATGTTCTCCCACACGTAATATAAATTGGACGAATTTGAAATTTGTCACACGAATAAAGAATCATAAGTTTTGGGACAACTTGTATTAATTTCTGACGAAAATGTTTAAATTTCATTAAAATGGAGGCAGTTTTCTGCATATGCCCTTTTGCTGGCAACATTTTGGTCATTACGCGCTATTGCATAAGGGAATATGCACATATGCCCTTCTGCCGGGCACACGACAAATACTACTACATGTACACTGGTGCGCGAATAAAGCACAATCAAGTGCGTACAGTGAGCAATATAACCACTTTCGCAAGCGTCATTAACGTGAAATATGTTGCAAAATAAAAATATTTTCATGGAAGCACAATTGGCATCTTTCATTTCCATGACTTCAAAACTTGAAACTTTAAAAGCCTGTTCCTCAGTATTTCACTTTTTGACATGTTGATAAATATGAGCTTCAAACAACCACAACTTAATGTCCAATTGAAAATGCAACAAGTAGTATTGTGAGGATAATTCTATTCGCAAACCCTCATTTCCACCTATCTACCCAGTTCAGTTTGCCAGAACACCGCACATATTGTCTGCTTTTTCAAAAGTGGACCGTAAAGTTGTTCAGAACAGTTAGGTAAACAAATTCTGGGAGGTTTGGGGGACTCACTAAAATTGCTGCATTGCTTCAAGGAACGTCTGGTCATCGCTGAGCCAGCTGATTATGCCGCTCCAGTCTCCAGCGAAATTCAGAGGACGCTGGAAGACGTTGAGGAGGGAAGGCAGCTGGTTGACGAAGCTCGGGAGATTCTGAATGTCCACAGAAATGTTTGCTAGCTTCTGTAACAGCAGACCCCAGTCGTCGATGGTGCCCACGGGACGACCCACGACAGCGCTCAGCTGCTCAAGAGATGGTAACAGTGTTACTTACACAACAGTATAATATTCATAAATGACCATCAATCAGTATCATCATAAATCAATCACAAGCCACATCATAAGTCCAGTCTCAAGTCACAAGCTATTCAAATGAACTATGACAAAAACATGTTTCTTTGTGAGTTCATCCTGTAAAACTGGTGATTTGACTTGTGATTGACGTGATCGACTTGTGACTAACTTATGATGGACTTGTGACTGACTTATGACGGACTCGTGATTGACCTGTGACTGAGTTATGATGGATTAGTACACGATTGACTAGTGATGGACTTGTGACTAACTTATGATGGACTTGTGACTAACTTATGATGGACTTATAAGACTGACTTATGGTGGACTTGTGATTGACTTGTGACCGACTTATGATGGACTTGTGACATACTTATGATGGACTTGTGACTGACTTACAAATGTATGATGGACTTGTGATTGACTTGTGACTGACTAATTCTGATGGACTTGTGACAAGACTTATGGTGGACTTGTGATTGACTTGTGATTGGTTTGTACTTGGACTTTGATTTGACTCCTGATTCACCTTGGTTGACATCTGATCTGAAGACGACTTGATTTCTGATTTGACTTGGAACTTGACTCATGATTAATTTCTGTCACTTCTGAATAATGTGGGATTTGACTTGTGATTAGATTTGTGATTTGACCAATGTCTGAATAGCAATTCACTTGATTAAAACTATAAAAGACAGATATTCAGAGACTGGGCTGTGAAATTTTGAGCTTAAAGGTCCTCCGTTATTGAAGCAATGTTGACACTATATGGTACCCATCAACACCGTAAGTCACTTTGTGCAAAATAAATACAATTTGGTAATGTATACAACAGTCAACCACTTGCAATGATAACCTATGGGTAAAGCAAGATTTAGATCCAACAGCAACTTTTCTGTATTGTGAATTGCTCGTTTTTTAAGTTTTCGTATTCCCCCCCCCCACCCGACCCAGACCCCACCCTTGGTTACAAACCTCATCAGAAAGCATCGTCAAGTCAAGTTCCGCCAAAAGTGTCCTCAGGAACGCGTCGGCATTGGAGCTACCGTTGCTAAGGTGACAGAGCGCTGTTTGCAGGGAACCGGCCAACCCCGCTACGCTGGATGCATCATCTGGCACTAGGAGATAATCTAGCAAGTTCTGGTTACCAGTGCAGAAAAGGTCGGCTGGATTTTGCTGGTTCACGGCCAAGTGCAGAAGAAGTTCAACCATCTGAGAAATTGAGAGAGAGAAAATTATCTAAGGTTCCTGGATCCTTCAAATTCCAACAGGTTTTGGTGGATTTTGAAAGATTTAGGAAGATGGAGCCCAGCCACTATTACTTTACATATATGACTTTATGCCAAGTTGAAAGTTTGAGCAGGAATAATGTACCGTTGGATTCCTGCACAATGGTGGACACAGACAGAGATAATAACACATAGTGAGCATGACTTGGGGGAGGGGTTGACAGACACACAGACACAAATAGTATAGTCGGGATGGAGGGGTGGAGATGTGAGGAATAGTAACACAAATAGTGAGTATTGGGTGGGAATAGTGAGAAGTAGTTGCAGTAATACTGCGTTTGGGTGGGAAAGGTGGACAGATGTGTATACAGACCCCATAACAAACATTATGAGAACAGGTAGGGGAGGGGTTTGACATACCCAGTAACACACACGGTGAGGATGGGTAGGGGTGTACACCTATGGCTTTACGATAGAGGACAGACACACAAAGGGAAAACACAAAATCCTTTCAGTCCTCGAGCGTTGGGTCTTTTGTTGAAAACGGTCCTCGATCGTACGGTTATGTGCTTAGTCTACGAGAGTGTTATATTACAGGGACAAAGGGAAACACAAAACATTGTCCTCGGGAGTATAGAAATTCACGACTGTGTGGGGAGGTGAGTACCTTGTCCATATCGATGCTGGTTTTTCTCAGCAGTTCAACGTCTGCTTGGGTGAGGTTCAGTTGATTCTGGAAGAAATCTCTGAAAGCAGAGTCACTACGGAACAGCTTCCCAATAGTCAGAGGTCCTAGAATAGAAATATAATACATAAATTAGGTTTTGCCTTTCACCAAAGTACTTTATAAGCAAGACTCAAATCTACTCACTCTTGCTTTCCTAGAGTGTACATCCTAACCACACGACCACTAATTTTGCCGTAGTCGGCTCGCCGGATCGGATCGGATCAGTTTTTCCATCATTTCAGTCGGGTCAGGTTGGGTCGGTTTTGCATTTGTGATGTTTGGTTAAGACGGGTTCAAATAAACCATCTTGTGAAAAACCCAAAACTAAATCAAAATAAACCGAAAAAATAACCGAAACAGTTCGGAAATTCACGTAGTGCAATATTGTTGCAGAGTTACAGAGTCCGGTACGACCAACGTCAATTAACCCACCACAGGAACGTGCATGTGGTTTGTGGTCTATCACACACAGTCTATAACGTGTACGCCCACCAGTAGGTAATGTTATGAGTCTTCAACGTACCGTATGGTATGATTTTCTTTATGAGAGACAACAATTTTCGAGCAACGTGGGTAAGTTCATGGCACAAAAAGCAGACACAGTTGCTCAAGCCAGATATTTTAGAATTTTTCGAATCAGTGCCATTTCCAGACGGTTCGGGTCATTTTTTGCTGGATTTTTGTTGGGTCAGGTCAGGTCAGATTAGGGGAGTTCAGATTGGTTTCAGTTTTGATTCTGTTTATATCTCTGTTTCCAGTCGGTTTGGCCTGGTCAACCCGACCCAGTGCACAGCATTACCCTGTGCCCAGTGCTTTCTGAGAGTTTGTGAGACAAATCTGCCACTGGCATCTCTTTATGTGTGCTATAATTTAATGTTCTGTTGACAACGTTCGCACCTTGGTATTTGTCCACCTGCGCGAGTAGAGAACTGAGCACGCTCTCTCCTCGCAAGATGATATCTTTGATCGTTGTCCACCACATCGGCGACGGCATGCCGAGCTGCATGTCCAAGGCCTCCAGTAAATCCACCGTGCTGGAAATAGTAAAGAAAAATTAAAATTAACATATGGTTTGAAAAAAAGATGGCTTTGTATTTCTTAATCGTGCTTTATTTCAGAATATTGCATTAATATCAGTCTCCTTTCATTAACCAAATTCAACAGAATCTTTCACTTTAACCATTTAATTAATAAATAAAATCTGGAACTCTAATTTTGACAGCTATAAATGCTTTGTTTTATAGAAACCAAACAGTTAAAAGCTGAACACTTTTTATTTGGAAAAAGAAATTTGACAAGTTTTCTCTTGATTTGGAGGTGAATCGAGGCAATCTTAATGTTTTACCCCGTCAGACGTACCTGTGTATAAAAACAGCCAGTGGGTGTTTATCAAGTCCTCTGACATGAACTGGTAAATATGATCTGTGTGTACACTGTGCACTTCTTATGAAAATGTATGAGGAAACTTATGACTTTTCCTATAATGCACCAGTGCAACAGTGCGCTCCTCAACATCCACAATACCGCCCTCTGTCGTTCAGGCCATGAGCCAATGGCACTCACCTTTGGTGCTGCAGGAATTCTGCCACCGTCATGTTGCCTTGAATCAAGCCGGCCAGGCCGGTCCACTCGCCGGAGAAATTCAGCGGTCGCTGGACGATGCCCAAGAGTTCTGGCAGCCTTTGGAAGAGGCTGGGTAGGTCTTGGATATCAGACGTGAGGCGGAGAAGTTCCTCCAGAAGACGTTCCCACTCATCTGTTCCATAGGAGGGATTTGCAAGCTGTAGAAGAAAACGTTGAGGACCAGTGGGTAATTATGGTGTGGGCACTTTTGAAAGCCCCAGTGGAAGGGACACACCGCACATGTATGTACAGCACCCGATTTCATCAAACTCTTCATAACTTGCGATGCATCGCAGCACTGCGATGCATTTTATCCCTACGATGCGTCGCAGCTGTGACGCGTCCTGCGATCCATTTCACAAAACGTGTCGTAAGTGCGACCCGTCGTATGTGTATTTATGGCACAACTCGGTGACTGGTTTTATGTATTTAGTCAGCGTACAGTAAACAGTCGTCTGATATTCAACAAAGACTCGTCGGATCTCAGCTCGAAATTTGTAAAACGAAATGGCGGTCGTGCGATGCAATTTTGAAGGAAAACAAGCTCTCAGTGGAGTGTAAAGCTACTATGAAATTTCAACTGCAATATTCCAGTCTCATTCATAATTATTCAATAAATTTTCTATTTCCAACTTTACACACATTGCCTCGGTATTATAATCTCATTTATGTAATGTTTATGGCATTAAACTGACTAAGAAAGGGACTCTTCTTATTTTGCGATGACCACTAGACACGTCGTAACTTGCGACGTGTTTCAAGCTGTTGTCAAGGAACTTACGACGCGTTCAACACATCGCAACTTTCGCGAAATGGATGATACGACGCATCACGAGTTGCGACGTGTTACACGTCGTAACTCGAGTTGCGATGCGTCTCAGCGCTTCGTGAAATTGGGTGCTGGTTCACATGTGTACTGCGTGAAGTACGCATGACTCATTTAATCCTGAATCTGCATAATCCTATAACATCGTCATGTGAGTGTCAGGCGGCTTAAAATCTTCAGAGAAACTTGTCCAGCTCGCCAGAACTTATTGCTCAACTTCAGAAAAGTTCCGTTCATCTGCAATACAATAACTCCTATTAACATTAAATTCCGCATTGTGGACAAACTTTTTTGTAGAGGAGGCATCTTAATTGTCCACAATTCTCAAATTAGGCATCACTGAGCCCAGGAAAAGGCTAATTAACATTTACGTGTGCCGCCATCTTTTCAAGTGTAGCTAGGGCGATATTCGGGTGTGCATACTTCACCCGTGTGACAGTTCCACAATTGTGTCATCAAGCGTATGAGTAGCAGACTGCCTGTGTGCGAATGCATTTACCCTATGTGCGAATAAGCCAGTTTGGTATTTCAACTGTGCATATGCCAGGCATGCAACTAGCAATTTAGAAAAAACGGGGAAATTCCAAACCCCACAAGACTTTGTACAGTAAATTTCAATTTGTAATTGTATTCATGAGAAGTTAAAAACGAGGAAATCAGCAGATCCGAGGTCAAGTTGCATGCCTGATATGCACAATGATATGGGTCATTTGGGATAATCGAATGTTTCGAAGGCGCATGAATGCGGGCGCACGAGGCTGGCGTGTCAATTACCAGCAGAATGGGCATGCGCCATTATCCCGAATGACCTCAGGTCATTGAAATACTGAACTGGCTTATACTCCCGCGCACGCTTGGTAAACAGCAAAAAAATTGCATCTAGCACGTGATGGTGAATGGACCAATGAGAATTGGGCTCTTGATCATGAATATGTATGACTGCAATCAGCCAGGTCTCACCTTTGCAAACGCCTGGTACAGCCTCTGGATTTCCTCAGCAGATTGGTTCAGTTGATTAGACAAGAACTCTAGCAACAAACTCTCATTCTGGAACAGGTGGTTCAGTGATGCCTCATCTCCTGGGGGAAAAAATCACATTCGTTGGTGTGCCTTCTACAGTCTTAGTTTCCACACATATGTGAGGCGTTCAGGCAAAATGAGATTCAACTGGGCATAGGCCGTAGTGGAGAAACATGTTAAAAAGTGAATGGGAGTAATTTCTTCTGATTTTCCGATTTATTGATGTTGGTAATCTTTGATATGTCTATTATATACACACATTTGAAAGAATTAGTTTGAAAATCATTGGAAAAAGGTGTTTTTTAGATTGGACTTGTGATGGACTTGTGATGGATTTGTGATGAACCACTCTGCGCAAATGTCCAGTGAGTAAGGGTTAATCTTTCCTGCCGTTGCCTACCCTACCTGGCAGAGAAATCAGGAAGCTCTGACCGATGGCAAGCAGCTCCTTGACTACACTCCAGTCCATAGAACTGTTGAGGGCTGGCTCCAGCTGGCTCAGTATCTGCTCAATCTGGATGTTCAGCATGTCCAGCAGATCCACCAAGCTTAGAATTCAAACAGAGAAACCAAAAATGTGATCTGAGCATTTTTTGAAGAGGAGTATACTACTTGAGCAAAGTTTGCAAATACCCCAACAAACCCTCTACATTTATTCCAAAGATTCAAACAACTCCAACACCTGATTTTACGAAGTGCTGCGATGCGTCGCAACCCGAGTTACGACGTGTAACACGTCGTAACTTGCGATGTGTCGTATGAGTTTCATGAAATCAGGTGCAGAATCTAGGCACTGAAAAATCATAACATAAAATTTGCTTGTCTGAAATTGAAATGTTTTTGGGTCAACCTCAGTCATTCATAATACTTTTAGGTTTAGTCCGCCTCTGGTCACTCTGAACCTCTAAATAATAAAATGGTTTTGAGAAGAACCAGAAGTCTATGTGATGCCGTCAAGCTAAATGAGTAGTTTGTCGGTAATTATGATTTTAATATAAAGCACAAAATACATCAGTAGGGGTGGAAATTTCAAAATTGACTTTTTTGTAAAATCAGAAAGATATGTTCTCTTTCATTTCAACTATTTCAAGAAAAAATCATGATAAAGTAGTCAAATTTAACGTTTTTACTAAAGGAGTTAATATTCACAATAACCTGGAATAGAGCATTGCTTAATAAACACTTCAATTTTTTGAATTGATGATTTTTTGTTTGATTTCTCTGTTTTCTTCTTTCTGATCTGGCTGTGTTCTAAGTCCCATAACTTCTAAACAGAAGGTCCTATTCACATGGGGTTTTTACCAAATATAAACCGAAAAATAGCTCAATTCAAAATGTAAAAAAAAAAATTCGATAAGGGCTGACAAACGACTTATTATGCTTAATCTCATCACATATGCTCTGCTGCAATCTAGGAAATTCAAATTGCATAAAATCTGAAAATAAAATGTATCCATGAATGCGGAGACTGGTCTTGGGTTAGCGAGTGATGCTTACCTCGCATTGGCTGAGCTGGGCATATTAGGGCCAGCCAGGGACTTCCAAACCCTCTCAATCATATCCTGCCATTCCTTGGTCTGATTGTCCACATTGCCGTACCACTCCAGAATTGTCTGGAGGTCCACCGGTCGCGCAAAGACGTCCGCCCAGGCCTCGTTCAGACGATTGTAATTATGGACCAGGGCAGAGAGATTGGCATAGTGGGAGTACGCAGGTGAGATGTTGAATGGACCAGCTGTCAATAGCGTTATGTAATCCATGATCTAACGTACACAAGAAACAAACTCAGTTATAACACCTCATCTGCAAATTCTGTACCTTGATTGGCAGGGAGCCTTTCGAATTGTTGACTACTGTGATGTTGGATATGACGTTTTTAACATCCGAGGGGCGCATAGCACCCGAGGGGGTTAAAACCAGCATATCTCGCATCACAGCAGTCAACAATTGTTTTGTTAAATCGTGCCAATAATTCAAAAACATAAATGGCTGTAACTTACTGTGTGAGGAATCAATTAAATCCCTGCGATGTAACCTTTGATATCTCAAGATTTTAATGTTCTGCCGGACACGAGACTGCGGTTGGCGTTGCAGTTCTCATTGCACAAAGCTCGCGTGCCAGCAGGTTCCACACGCCCGCCCAACGCACCTAATCATTCTCACTGTATGACATATATTTTTCTTGTCCAGACACGTGGCCATCCCAGACCAATGAAGTTACAGTATCCAAGTACGCGATATAACAATGGATATGTTTACTTTACAGCCCAAAAGACAACACTGCATTCAGAAAGACTATTTTAATGGTTAAAAAGGTGATACCCTTAGCATCCAACCTATAGGAAACGAAGGTATGTGTTCACATGCATACAGGTGCGTGCATTGCGTGTTCTGTTCTCATTCTCACAACAGAGTTGTGTTCAAACATTTCGTGATGAGATAGTTTGGAAAAGTGTGATTAAATATTCAACTTATGTCGTCAAAAAAAAAAATATTGAATTTTGGTTTAATTCAGATTCTGTGGGTGAAGCATTAGAAAACAATTATTCACTGCTTTAACTCGTGGTATAGTAAAACTAACCTCCCTCAGTGCTAAAGAGGCAGAACGAATCTAGGATAATAAAAATCTCCTCAACAACTCAACTGAATATATAGTTGATAAAATCTTTGGAATGTGATCCAATCATCCAAAAAACATTTGCATAATTTGTAATATTTTAGGGGGAGATTGTTCCTCCTAAAATCAATCCTGCAGAAATCACATTGCCAATGTCGGGCTAATATCGGTGCTTAATGCTCCACTTGAGCACATCTCACGACAGTACCTCCAGGATGCCACACAGCTTCTTAAAGTGAGAACATCAAGGGGAGCCGTCAAACCCTGTCCCCTTAGGTTAACCACTCATTGTTGAATTCAAGGTAACAAGTGCACAGAAGCCCCAGCCCAGATAAACAATCAATTACCCACCTGTTGCTGCAATGCAGGGACCTGCCAGTATTGCATCTGCTCAGCCAATATCTCTGTCACGTTCACATTGCAGAGCGTCTGTCTGACCATGGCCACATCAACCGAGGGCGGCAAGCTACTCAAGTCGATCAAGCACAGCGCCCTCGCTTGTTCACTAGGAGGCATTTGCACCAGTGCCTATTGACAAGAAGTCAAACATTACTTAATAAAATGTTTATTTACAAAGCGCCTGGATCGTATCCACCAGTATTGGTGCTCAAGGCGCTACATTATTATTATCATGTTCATTTGGCCGATGAAAACATTCCACTAATACCATCTCAGCTCCCTGGTGAATATACAGCTCGATGCTGCCATTTCAGCACAAAGCAGCTAAAATCAACCACAATAACCATCTCTGCCCTCACAGGTACCCAATTTACTCCTGGGTGGGGAGAAGCAATGCCTGGCAAAATGCCTGGCCCAAGGGCACACGCACCATAACCCCAGGCTAGACTTGAACCCACAACCTGCAGAATTACCCGCAGACCATGAATTCAATGCTCTAGACCACGAGGAAGGGGCCTCCACCATTAAACACGACTTTTTCATACCGATATACATGTCTCCCCAGAATTAATCATTTAAATCGGTAGAAAAAAAGTTAGGATAAAATGAGAAGAATTCAGGTTAACATCTTACAACCAACACAAAGTTGGGAATGACATTTATTGGTTTGAACAAGACTGCTGAGTTTGCTGTGGAGTGAATTTTTTTTCAAAAAGTGAGTTAATTTTTTTTTTTTTTTTTTTTTTTTACAAAGTTCACTAGTTAAAGTTGTTTAGTAGTTTATGTTTATTTGTTTTCCTTTGATCCTGCACAGAGGGTGATTGTGTTTTAATATGCCAATTCATGTTTGTAGTCTTTGCTTGCCTCAATGAACGACGCGTTGATAAATGACCGGAAGATTGCCTCAGTAACATGCGGGCCCAGATCCAGCAAGATTCGGGTGACTTTGCTCATAGGATCCTCCTGCAGAAGTTGGACCAGCTTGTGATCTGCAAAAGACAAACGGCAGTCAAGCTACATTCTATTGGCTCTGAACACTTACGGTAGAGGGCGCTATGTGATGAGCTCATGAAAACTTCTCTTCTGATGGCCAGGTTTTGTGGGCATGTTCCTACATGTGTGCTATTTATCAACAGACTGATCCAATAAGGACCCCATGGCAATCTGACCAATCGCAGCTGTGATTTATGTCCAACATGCGTGCACAAAAGTCGGACATGTTTGTACGAGTATAATACGCACACAGCTGGAACATACAGTATACATTGGAGAGGAGCAGGTGTTAATTACCCACGTGCTCAGTGGTTTTCAACACCAAAGGGCCATGAGTGTCAATGGGGGGGGGGGAGAGATACATCATTTGTCCCCAACCCCCCCCCAACTTTTTTTGTCCCCGAATAAAAAGTATAGCCTATATTTGATTCTATAGCTCAAAATAGCTAATTCAATGACTCCAAACTCGAAAATGATGTTTCAATGATGAAATTTGCTCCCAAAAAGATGGTTAAAGTGGTCAGAAATTACCTCATATCGTACCACAGAGCTTCTAGAATCCAAAATGTTATGGGGCCCACAAAGGTTAGCTTTTGAACATTTTTCTTTGGATTTTGAATAGTGGTGTTATTGGTAACGAACAAAATATATGAAAAGCAAGTTATCATGTAGGCTTTAAAGCACTGCATGGTCTGGTAACCCACCTTGTACTGCCTCGCATATGTAGCTACTGGCTGGCATGTCACAGTCAGCATGGTGCCACAGCCCGTCCGTGCCAAAGTTGGCTTTGCCACACGTCGGGCCTGGCACAGACACAGGAGGTTGGGCGGTGGTTCCGACCATCGGGAACCAGTTCTCATAGATGACATATGTTCCATCAATCCAGAAGGAATAGTCAGGACCATAAGATATTAGACCCAACCAGGAAAGGTCGTCTTCTCTGTGTTAGACATTTTGAAACATACAATGGTAAAAAAAAATAAAATCTTAACTGGTTTTTGATAAGGGGACAGAATGTAGTATCCGGAAAACCACTATCACGGTTCCGTACAAAGTCAATAGACCGTGCAAGTCTTGCCAGTCCACGTTTACTTTTTATGTGACCGTCTTGGTACCAAACGCGTGATAACATTGATCGAGTTCAACAATTTTCATCATCAAATCGTAATTTTTTTCTAAATGTTTTAATTGTAATGCCTTCTTTTCTTGCAAAATAGCCAGTTATTGCCCTTGATTGGATGGGAGTTATAACGCAGTCAGGACACAAAATATAAACAAGCAAATAGGATGTTACACACCATTAATACTATACACTGTGTCCAGATGTACTGTAATCTTGTAAAACATTGCAGGTTTTGGAGCTCTACTGGGAGACCATGAGGTGATCTTCCCGTATAAAAGCATGGTCCTTTTTTATACCAGGATTACGATGTTTATCTTTGACTGAGCCCAGTGTAACATTATCTGGCTAATCCCTTAAGGCAATAAGTTAGACCACAGGAGGCCAGTCCACACTCTTTGGTTAGGAATTCATACACTCGAACTCTGCAGTTTACCCACTTTTGAATTACTATACTCACGAGGACAATGCTTTGTGTTTCCCTTTGTCCCTTTAATATAACACTCTTCCATAGACTAAGCACAACGAACCTACTACAGAAGACTGTTTTGAACAAAAGACCCAACGCCCGGGGACTGAAAGGATCCTTTCTTCTCCCTTTGTGTGTCTGTCCTTGTTTTTTTTGTAGATCATGTGCACGCATGCGTGAACGTAAATTGTGTTCCACAGCGACCACACTTACAGTCCGACAAATTCAAGATTTCCATTGCTTGTGCATCAATTGAAACGATCAAAAGAAGATAATGCCGTTTCATTACTCGACAAAAACAAATATAACATTGAATATTAAATTTATGAAAAATCCATGTGCGTTAAGGCCACTAAAAAATGATTCAGACATGCTCAGCAAGTCGTTAAGTCAAGCGATACTAACTGTTCCCTGCCAGTGGTAGGAATTCATCCTGTGATAAACTGCCCTAATAAGGAGATTAAATCTCAAAAAAAAAGAGATCGGAAATCCTGGTACAATCTTGATGAAGCACCCGAATGTCAGGGGTATATTCCGGTGTTTTGTTAAAATAGGATTCACTGCATGTTCTAAAATTTCTCCATATTTTGTAAGAAATTAGAACGTTTCTCAAATTCATTTTTTTTTAATCATATTTGCAATGACCCACCATTATTCAGGTTGTATCTGCAACATTTTTTGTTTTAAATGCGGTCTTACATGTACATACCCGATACTTTCCAAGAATGTCTGCTCTGTTTGATGGTTGACGGTGACCAGGTGAGCACGGCGATGGAGCTCCCAACAGCCAATCAGAGAACTCGTCATGTTTGGTGCGACCTCGTGGACATATTTATAACAGGAGGTGAGGTTGCTATGCCAACCCTCCGGGCAAAAGCCGCCTGTGAAAAGTCAAACAAAAAGGATGGGTGTAACTGCATGGTGTTGCTGGGGGGGGGGGGGCATGAGGGGATTCTGACACTCCCATTAATAATTTTTTAATTATCGCACATTGGTAAGAGAGGCTGCCATGAACAGCGCCACCTAGTGTCGGATAATGTCCAGTCCCATTCACATTCACTCGTTTCCACCTTGCTATCCAAAGCCGCTTTTTAGTCACTTTCATCTTTCACAAAATGTCAAGTATTTTCAGTAGATTTCATGGTGCTACTTAACAGTTAGCAGAAAAAATTGTGCTAAGCCTTGGTCACGGCGTTCGACGATGGTCGGCCGCCATCGAAACAGTAGCCACGCTATGCAATCACATATACTGTGCGAAGAGCGCACAGCGACCTCACACAGCTAATCTATGATATAAAACAGGTGGTGCTAAAAGAACACCTTGGAACATCCATGGGTCTGGTCTTTTTCGGGGAATTTTCGTTATTTTGTCACTGGATTTATATCGAGTTATATTTGGTCTGCAGACTCCAAAATTGTTGGAGAATGTAACCACACCATCCAGCTTTCCATCCATGTAAAAATGAGCCTCAACGACCACGTACTGAATAATAATCTCATCTTTATTCGCATACGAGGTCGTCGCTGGAAATCCAGCGACAAAACGAAGAAAACATAAGCCAAGGCTTATATATATTCCCAGGCGTTCATTCAGCACCAACTGACTTGCATAATATAGACTAGCTGCGTGAGGTCGCTGTTCGTACTTCGTGCAGTAGGTGTGAGTGCATAGCGTATGCCTAAATGTTGTTCGGGTCCAACCATTGATCACTGGACTCTATCGTCAAACGCCTTTCCCAAGGCTATGCTAACTATAGGAGAAAATTGCGCAAACCTTAAGCACTACTTCATGGCGTCAATGTGATAATGGATGCGTGTGTGTGGGGATCTTTATTGTTACATCAATGATTAAGCAACCTTTTTCCTTTGAGGTGAGTGTGCCTTTCGCTGTGCTTACTGCTTAAAGTCTCCACGAAATAGACAAATCGTGTGCTTAGCAGCGCCATGACATTGGGCCCAGGTCATTGTTTAAAGAAAATCTATCTGATGAGACCTACATTGTGTTTTGTTTGGTTTTGAATTTCGTTTTTTCTTTGTTTTGTTTGTTTGTTCATTTATTTTTTGCTCTACTCACCAGTAAACATGTCCAGAATCCGCAGCTGTATGTCCAGGGCCATATTTTGCGTAATCAGCTGGTACTTGATATCTTGCCATGCAGGTGTCTGAGATAAAACGCCTTGAATGATGGAAACGAACGGCTCTCCACTGCACAGAAAGACAGATCAACAACATTTGACTACTGACAAATCTCCCATGATGACTTTTTGCTACGCAAACATTTTTTTGCAGATATGACCATTGTTTTGCTCCCTAATTGAACTTTTCAAATAAACCACACAGGGAAATTGACTATAGGTGCATTATAACAATTTCAAGGCTGAACCAAAAAAATTTGACTGGAGCGAGGTTTGAACCGTGACCTCCGGTTTGCCGTTCTGGCGCTCTACCAACTGAGCTATCCAGCCCTATATTGACAGTTCCCTATTATTTGAACTTCATGAATAAAACCCACTTAAATGTAGAGTATATCATTTGCAGCTATCCAATAGGCAACCGATGAAATCATTGCTGAAAAGCATACTTGGTTTAGAGAAAGTAATGGCACTAAACTCTCTGTGAAATTATTCTTTCTGAAATGCTGTCACTTTGAAGAAAACAATAAAAGAAGGTCATTTCCAAAGATGTCTCTGAAGACGCATTTTTGGAATTTTCCGTTAGTAGTTTATATTTAATTCGTCGAAGCCATGAATGGGTGTGCGCAAGCATTGACACAACACACATGCGTGCGTGGTCGCTATAATTCGTTGGTTCAGTGCCTGACATCGCATAGCTGCAATCGGCTGAATGACAACGTGTCCCGGACGCTGATTTCGGGAACAATTACAAAACATGATTTGGCAACTTTTTAATTGAAATTGAGATCCTTTGAATAAGTACCAAGAATGCTTCTGTTTTCTTGGAATATTCAGCATTCACAGAGCTGAAACTTCATCAGGTTAGTTGTTCAGCACCCCTCTTTAGAATTTGAGCACTTTTGTTGCTTCAAACGAAAAAAATGCACAAATGACAAATGATATACTCTACCTTTAACAGCTTTAATGTTCCAGACATAAAGCACGAAACCAAATCAAATTTCAACATTGGCAAATTTTGTCCCAAATTATATCTCAATGTAGAATTCACCTCCCATTTTCAACAAAAAATTGAACCAATTGAAGATGAGTCAGTTTTTGTTTTCTTCATTCCTACCTCCAATATTGCAAGGCCTCCTCTACCGTCATGTTCCCTTGTATGGTACCAGCAAGCAGCTGGATCCAGCTGTTCTGCAGCAGGGAGGATTGGTCTAACAACCCAGAGTAGTCACTCAGGAGAGCTGGCAGGCTCTGCAGAAACTCTGGCATGTCCTGGATGCTTGCTACGATTACCAAGATGTCATCCAGAAGAGCATCCCATTGGATGGGGGATGGAGGACTCTTTAGGACTTGACTCACCTGTAATGGCATGGTTTTATTGGTTTAATTAAAAAACAATTTGTTCAATTGATGGATAATTAAAAGTGGTTCAATCAATCATGAACTTCACCACAGTGGGCATCTGATTAGGTTGAACAAACACAGTTTTGTGCACTGCTCAGAGTGGGCAAGCTATTTATCTTGTTGAAGGAGTGTTTCATGTGGGAGGGGGGACGGCAAAGGGTTTTTGCCTCCAGTCTCGAAAAATTATCCGTTTTGCACACAGATTACTTGAATTAGATGCACAGATCATATTTATAGCAATGGCCCTGTGCACCAAAGGGTTAATAAAACACAACTAATCCACATTCGTTATTACGCCAAGGAGGTTATGTTTTCATCAAATTTGGTTAGTTTGTTGGTTGGTTTATTCGTTGATTTGTTGGTTTGTTGGTTTGTATGTTAACATATGGACAAATTTTCATGAAAATTGTTTAGGGGTGGTCCTTGGTACAAGTACAAATCGATTAGATTTTGAAAGTGATCCGGATCTGGGTCTGGATCCAGGATTTAAAGGATTCTTCACCAGTTATGTTAGTATTTCTTTTGAGTGTACTGACAATATGGCCGGGAATTGTTTAGCCTTGGCGGAGGTTTGCGCTCTCTGAAAGCTTTCTAATTTCATAATTGTTTTAGAACCACCTGTTGACTTTTCCTCTTACTTTCTCTATTTATAAGCTTTTCTTCTATAACAGATTTGAACAGGCCAGCTGACCACAGCATGCTTGATAATCAAATAGTTAAGAAATATGCACTTGCAAGCAGGAAGTCGTGGGTTCGAGTCGCATCTGAGTAAGCCTGTCAGTTTTCCTCGCAATCTCTCGAACAGCACTGAGTATTCAGTGATTACATATAATGTGGTCAGTGAATGGCAAGACATAACTAAATGTGTTGAGGTTCATGTTTTAATAAATTAGAATAAGGGAATCCATATGTGGTTGGTCCGCTTTTATAAACAAGTACGTTTAAAACCGGCTGGGGCCAGGATGCGGATAATGGCCCAAGCCAAAATATATTCCAAAATACCTTTTTGGCCAAAAAGGCAAAACAAGTCAAACATTTACAACATTCCAACGATTTTGTTTAACAATTTTTCTTCAAGTTCTGTGAAACTTTTCGGGGTGAAACTCAAAATAGCACGAGAAATGCATCTTTTAAGATCAGTAAAAATGAGTCACAAATGAAAATAAAGAGTAGAAACTGCTCTCTCAATTATGCATACAAAAAAATTATGTGTGAAAATTTGCACTTACGATTCATTTTGTGGGATAAAGTCACAAATTGTCTAGCTTTCCATCATACCTGATCCACAAAGAGCAAAATGTCGGTGTTGTTGAACAAGACATCCAAAACTTTGTTGCCGTTTGCGACTGGTTTACACAGGGCTTCTTGCAAAGCTCCAATGTTGAAGGAGGAATCTCCAGGAAGCGTGAGGTATTCTGAGATGTTCAGTGCTGCTGGCGAGCAGAAGAGCTCCGATGGGTGGCTCGTGCTCATCAAGAGTTGCAACAACTCAGGGATCTGAGAAAAAGGTCAGAAAATATATACTCACATGGTTTATATCACAGGGGTATGGCCACAGATTTTCTGTTCCAAAATTGTCCGATCCATTTCAGGATACAGTAACATCTCGGAAAGTTGAATCTCAAGGGAATGGATAAAAAATTCGAGATACCGGAAGTTCGAGTACGCAAAATTTCCAATTTTCCCCCAAAGTTCCGAAATTATGCATTTGTACAACGTACATGAATGGCTTTCACCGAAACTTGCTATGCTTGACACGTTATTGGGCTCACTCTCCTTGTTAATGATTTTAATGGTGTATTTTTTCGATCACAAATCATCATTTAGCACAGGTCAGTCACGAGTCATCTCGTGTTCACAAGGATGAGCTGTACTTTTTTGATACACAAGGGGACAATTTCGGCCAAGAAGCCATGGGAAGATACACCTCAAGCACATGCAACACATCTCCACCTGCGCACCGCAAAGTTAAAAGTTCTATTCAACAATTTCAAAAAGGATGTGTACAAACACATGTAACAGAAACATGTACCCAACATAAGAGTCATGTGCACTGCGCTCTCCCCTTGGAGTAATTGCTGTATTTTGCCCTCTACAGGGTGAATTTATGCACAGACTCAAATAGGGAACTTACTTTGTCCGGTTTCAACTGAAGCTGCAGAATTGCCTGGATGTCGTCAATGGTGACGCCGTACTTTTTCTCCAGAAGATGTTGGATGGTCGTCTCATTTCTGAACAGATCCTTGATTGGGATGACATTATCTAATGCAGCAAATCACGCAAAGAAAAAAATCACGTTAGAAAGAACAAGTTCAATTTCCTGCAAACATTCAGCACAGAAATTATCTAAGCACCAAAATTACTTTCTCTTTTAATAGAAAATTGGAATTTAAGCTTAGCTCTGATGTCACCCAGTAAGTGACCGTTTTTTAAATTAATTTTTTTGCTTAGGAAATAACCTTGCTAGATAATATTCTGATTAGCATAAAATTTCCATGAAAGTTTGCCCCGACGTGGCTTGCTATTTTGTTTTGCTTGCTCAACACGAGCTCATGGGCTCATTACCATATCTTTAAAAACAAATGGAGTGACATGAACTAAAAATGACTAAATGGAGACGTACCATTGAAGTAGCTCAGGTACTTGGTCACGACATTGAAAAGATTGTGTCCTTTTGATATGACATTCTTCACATCCGTCCACCACAGTGCATCGATCAGCTGAGCATTGTCGATGCTTTCTACCAACTGAACAACTCTGCAAATTCAAGGAAAAATAAACAAGTTCAGAAGGTATTATTAAGGGAATAAATGTGTGCTCCGGAGGTTTTTATCACTCTGTTTAATACCACTTAGAGTCTGGGTGCTGATAATTACCCGAGCCGGAGGCGAGGGTAATTATCAGCACCCAGACTCTAAGTGGTATTAAACAGAGTGATAAATACCGACCGAGCACACATTTATTCCCATTCATAAATACCTTTTCGGTAAAAAAAGATCAAACAATTCATTCAAAAATCCTGATTTTGTTCAGCAAGTTCACTTCATGCTTTTTGAAACATCCCTCTAGCAAAATAATGGAATTTTCAGCTGGCGAGTAAGATGTAAACAACCCTTTTATGGAGATTGACGCGCGCGTAGCATGTTCTGCGCGACATGGACGCGATGTCGCGCAGAACGCACCTGGGGCGTTGCGTTTTGAATTTAGAACTATAAAATTCTGACTCGCTGGTAGTGTTGCGCATGCCTACGTGAGGACTGTGATCGTTCAACCAATAAAACGGTAAGAGGCACTGGATTTTTAGGAGTCCACATTTTATGTGACACTGGAAAAGTGTTTAAGACTGGTCTTAAACACTTTTCCATGTCTATCCATGTCTTTATCATCCGTTTAATACCGGCCACGTGACGGGCTCTCGACCAATAGGAATGCGTAAACTGTCTTAGGTATTTATGAATAATTTTTTAACCTACTAAAGTTGACTTAAGAAATTGACTGGAGCGGGGTTTGAACCTGCGACCTCCGGATAACTGTTCCGGTGCTCTACCTACTGAGCTATCCAGCCCTATGTTGGCAGTTCCCCATTTTGTCAATGTCTTTGTTCAAGGGCGCTAATCAGAAGCCATGAACCAATATATGTCATGTAGCCAGGGATCACACCCAAAATCACGATGCTGGCAACATTAGCAATGCTGCAAACCTGGGATATAGCAAACAGGGATCACTCAGAGAGGATACAGCTCTTTTTTTCCCCAAATTTTCAAATAAACTACGAGCAAAACTGACTACATGCATTCATATTTTTAATATTCATTTTTAATCTTTAAAATGAGTACAAAAAAGTATAACTGCAGACTATTTAAACGGATACACAATTTTAGCTTTCATGCATGCCCTTGAAGACATACATTCAAACCTATAAAAATAGAAAACTACTGAGCGTCTGGTGCCAAGAAGATCCCTGCTTACATTTCTAGTTGTTTCTCAAGGGTGCCCATCTCAAACTGGTTGACCAATGCGAGTGCAGCCCTCACAATCTCTAGCAAGTTAGGGAGTCCCTCCACAAGGTTCCCCAAGTTGCCGATGTTTTGCAGCTGATCCAGAAGTGAGCCGGCATTGTCCAGAATGACTGACCAGTCGGTCTGACCGAGAACCTTCAGGAACTCGGAGAACTAAATATGGCAAAAGACACTTTTTTGTTAAAATCTGGTAAAAAGATTACTTAGCGGCAACTTAAGGAAGCAATTTTTTTCCATTAAGTTGAATAAAGTGGCATTTAAACCTGCTTCAGTCAATTTAAGTTTTTTGTCAATATTAGTTTTTATTGCACAAAGGTTGTACAGGATTTCTAAAAAAAAGTACGAACCCTCAAAGTGTCTCTTTTTTCACAGCTGTTAAAAAAATACATTGCAAATATCTATACATACATGTAGTTAGAGAGTATAATGCATTAGCTTTTAAACAACGACAAAATCTTTCCAATCGGATAAATATTAAAGAGTTATGGCCAATTCAAAACAAGTGCCAATTTCTCAATCTGTCCACGGTCTCAATTGTCATTGTAATGGATTTGGGGTGAGGGTAGTTTTGTTTTCTTTAATATTTTCATCTTTCTTTCTTTATTTTGTTCAAAACAATTTTGGGGGCAACAATGGTCATGTATCCTTTTGGAAGTAATGGTAGTCCTGAAAAGGACTGTTTGGTTAACTTCTTAAATGTTTACTTCGCTGCTCTGTCTCTGCCCTCCACTTGGTAGCCTTTTTCCAGAAATGCAAGTTTTGGTCCGTGTTCTTATTGCGGCAGTCAAAATATCAGTCGAGGTGGACAAAAAGCGGTACTTCAATTGGCCATTACTCAATAAATATTTACCCGATTGGAAAGATTTTTCCTTGTTGAAAAGCTGATGGACTATCACTATACTCTCTAACTATGTATAGATATTTGTGATGTATTTTTTTAAAAGCTTGTCACATTGCCAGTGGAATTGCGGGGTGACAATGTTACACTGCCTGAAATGAATGCCAGGGAATATCGATCGCACAGTGCTTGTATGCATGGGAGCAGGTAGCCTGTTTGAATTACCCGTGCTTTGTTTGGGCCCTGTGCAATCGATAGGGGCCAATTACGGGCATGTGTGGTTACGCTTAGCAATTTCTCCTCGCCTAATCTTTTAAATTTGCAACTTTACCAACTGCATCATTTATCATAAACCATTGTCAATCTTGGCGATTTACAGTCTTTGGTAGCAAAGGGGCATCAAAATGTAGCTAACGAAATTCCCTAAAGATCTATATATGACGTCATCATAAGACGATCAGACTCAAAATTATGACCCCTCCAATGAGGATGGACTTTCTTTTTTTGTGGTGTTATTTAGTACACAGTACACAATACAGAAACAGCACGGAAAATATCGATGTTGGATAATCTTTACCTCGTTGATGAGATATGGTACATCCAGCTGTGTCTGTAACTTGTCAACGATAATCGATATCTGATCATCTTGCACTTTACACAGCGCTTGAGACACTCCATTGACATCAGCCTCTGGCGGGAATGTCAAGACATCTTGCAGTCGAGTGATGTTGCACACGATTCCTTTGAAATCAATGAAGCCTGTCAACTCCAAAAGCTGAAATTGAAAAAGTGAAAAGATTGGTTAAACTTCAAACAGGAATTTACAGGGATGAAACTGTCAAGTCACCAAAAAAGGAAATTTCAAGACTTCACAAGACTTTTTTTTCAATTTTCAATGGCAGATATGGGAATAACAAAATTGATCAGCTCATCCAAAGACAGCTGGAATGCCTGAATATGGACATGTGGAAAAAACATCTTTAAGTTAGCTGAATTGTTTATTTGCAAATTTAATCTTTTGAGCAAAAGGCAGCTAAGAATAACTCGGATCATGTGCAATATAAATCACATGACATACTGGTATGCATATTAAGTAGATATTCTGTGCTATAAAGCAATTCTCTGTTAAGCAACTTTACAAAGATCCGAGGACCAAAGTTTCAAAGGCTCGCTGGCTCAGAGCACATTGGTGGTTGGTTGGATTTGGGTAGATTATGATGGATTTGAATGATATCGCTGGTTGATTGAATTTGGGTAGATTATGATGGATTTGAATGATATCGCTGTTTGGTTGGATTGGGTAGATTATGATTGATTTGAATATTGGTGGTTTGTTGGATTTGGATAGATTATGATTGATTTTAATATCGCTGTTTGGTTGGATTTGGGTAGATTGTAATGGATTTTAATGATATCGCTGTCTGGTTGGATTTGGGTAGATTATGATGGATTTGAATGATATCGGTGGTTGGTTGAATTTGGGTACATTATGATGGATTTGAATGATATCGCTGTTTGGTTGGATTTGGGTAGATTATGATGCATTTGAATGACATCGATGGTTGGTTTGATTTTGGTAAATTGTGACAGGTTTGAATGATATCGCTGTTTGGTTGGATTTGGGTAGATTATGATGGATTTGATTGACATCGATGGTTGGTTTGATTTTGGTAAATTGTGACAGGTTTGAATGATATCGCTGTTTGGTTGGATTAGGGTAGATTGTGATGGATTTGAATGATATCGGTGGTTGGTTGGATTTGCGTAGATGATGGTGTATTTTAATTAATGATATTGGTGGTTGGTTGGATTTGGGTAGATTATGATGGATTTGAATTAATGATACCTGTGGTTGGATGGATTTGGGTGGATAACGATGGATTTTAAATGAACATACTTGATAAACATCCAGCTGAGCATGTAGCAAGGAATCCACAACAGATCCATCTAGGCCTGCCTCTTCCTTGAGATACTGACGGATGTCGCTGACATTACGGAAGAAATCACTCACTAGGTACTTCCGCTCTGTAAAAATCAAAGTATATTTCATATATATTGAGACAAAGAGACAAAGATTAGACAAAATTCTGGGCTGAAAATAGATTCCATAGAGTTTTAAGTACCATGAAGTGTATGACACACCAGGATGATCTAGTTCTGAGAAAACTACAACTTTGGAGGAAAAAAAATTTAGTGCTAAATAATAAGGTCAAAGATAGCCATTAGGTATGGCATTACACTCCATAAATTGAGTTGTGCCAATCGCTTTTACAGTTCATGAGTGGATTTCATTGAGGTTTTTTTGTGTGGTATTGTGGAGTTATTTCTGAACAAAAGTGGGACTTCTAGATGAAATCAGAGTTAATTCCCAAAATATTGAAATAATTAAAGGGATTATACAACATTAGCAAACATAACAAAAACTACCAAATTATTATGAAATACCTTACTGGACTGTTATTGAATGACAGTCTAAAGCCTCCTTTAAAATCATGGCACCTGGTGTGCTGTCATTTTCAAGACATTTTTTTATTTTTTTTTATTTTATATCAATTTCCAACGCTGGTCAGCCGACCAACACTGCAAAAACCTGACTTTTTCCAACTACTGCCCACAATTTACCAAATTTATTCAGTCCACATTTTGTTTGCAATTGGTTACACGTCTGTGACTGGGTGAAAGCCAGCTACGGGTAGACTGGTTCCCTGACCTTACAATTCCCCAACATCTATAAATTGCTCTGTTTCATCTGAAGTTGGGCAGGGAACCAGACTACAGGAACACAATTGTTTTTCTTGGCTTTTCCAGCATCTACGAACACAAAACTTCAAAAAATTCAGTGAAACAATATTTGCTATAAAATACTAACCCCCCAAATCCATCCATTTCTGAAAATTACGGCAAAAAGCAAACGTTGTACATTCCCTTTAAGTCTAGAGCCATTTACAGATCTCCCTGGGAGTCTAGTAAAAGTAATTGGATCATTGAGGGGTGTTAGAGGGCAAGGGGATAAAGTCTGTTTTATATAACCGACATACAGATCCTTGTCATTTGATTGGAGGAACTCACATCACGTGACATTCGTTATTACTGCCATTCACGCCAGGGCTCAAAAAGTAGTATCCGCCCATGGGGAATGGGAAATACTATTGAACAGTTAGAATCAGTCTTGTACCATGACGAGGTATTTGTGTGCAAATGCATGCTGGTGTGCGCGTTCAGCATAGCGCGTAGCGCGTATTGCTCCAAAGAGCCAGCACTACAGCGTTGGGTTCAAACATTTTCCCATGAAGGAGTGGTTTGGAAGAGAGAAATACATTTTTCACCAATGTTGTATTGAAATAAAAGCTCAAATACATGTACACGTATATCAAATGACAAGGATCTCAGTTATTTAAAACAAATATTGAGTGGCTTTAAATTGTGAAATGGGAGGAAAAATCTGGACTTTTCCAGTTCACTCGGCTTCGCCTCGGTGAAATGGAAAAGTCCAGATTTGACCTTGCGATAATATTCCTCCCATTCCACGCTCATCCACTCAATATTTGTATACAAGTGGGCTGTTTCAAATCCCTTGCTGCAGGCTAAGGGATCAAACCCCACTAGGAGTCCGCGTGTTGATCATGGAAGCATGCATTGAGGTCTGCACAAAATGTTTTCAGACCATCTAAATAAATATTCCGACGGATAATTTTTTTAACTAATTGATATGTAAATTAGTGATCACCATTATTTAAAATACAACTTTTCGTAATATCTCCCCCCCAAAAACATCCAGACCTATCATTGGAGATGTCTAGACTGATGTTTTAGGGTCACTGATTTCAATTAACCCCAGTAGCCTGAGAACGTGTACACGCTTTGTGTGCAAAAATATGCCAATTAGTTGTCGCCACTAATTTAACAGCATGTATTTCTGCACACACCTATCAAACGGGGTGTCTCGACCCATGTTTTCAGGGTCGCTGAATTCAATAAAATCACAATGAGGATGCATGCAATTTATGCAAAAATGAGCATTTTTAGGTATATCATCTTCCGGATAGGCCTATACTCTTTACAGTTAAAGGGAAAATACAACATTTGCAAACATCAAAAAATAAAACTACCAAATTATTTTGAAATACCTTGGTGGACTGTTAGTGAATGACAGTCTAAAGCATCCTGTAAAATCATGGCACCTGGTATACTGTCATTTTCAAGAAAAGTGGTATTTTTGTATCAATTTCCAACGCTGGTCGGCAGACCAGCATTGGAAAAAAACTGGCTTTTTTTTCAAATACTGGCCCCAGTTGACCATCGCAATTGTTTGCAATCGATTACACACGATGTACACGGGTACAAGCCAGCTAGACTGGTTCCCTGACCTTACATTTCCCCAATGAATATACACTGCTCCATTTCTTCTTAAATGGAGTTAGGGAACCAGACTACACGAAAATGATTGTTTTTCTTGGTTTTTATAGCATTTTCGAACCCAAAACTTCAAAATGTCAGTTTAACAATATTTGCTTTATATTACCAACCCCCCCAATTCCATCCATTTCTGAAAATACAGCAAAAGCAAATGATGTATATTCACTTTAACCTAAAATGAGCCGGTTCTTTTTTAACATTCTCACGGTCGGGGGTGGATCTCGGCTGTCCAATAAAAAAATTCTATGAAATTCAGGTTGTACATGTAGGTCTATGTAAAAACATCTGTGCTAGGTACATCTGTCAAATTTTATTTCAATCAAACAAAGGGTTGTGAAATTATTTTTATTTATAATTCACTAAAAAAAAAAGCAAGTTATGCACGGTCAATGTACAACCAGAGTTACCGTACATGCCGTACCCCCAAAAAGTGCACCCCTGCAACATCTGCCCTTTTTCAAAAACGTGATCCGTGAATTTTTATGTTTTGGATATAAGAGTAAAGCTGAGAGCTTTATCTTTCAAATACCAAAAAAATCATGAAACAGCACATTGGGTTGCTGAGAAAATGCCAATTATGTAAAAGAAGTTCCTGAAGACCCAATAGAAGGTGCCCGCTGAATGGTCAGATTCTGGATGTCAAGACGCGGTGCTGTTTTGCATAATGAATCTCCGGATCTGCATGCCTACCGGTATCACAGACACTTGTGTGGAAGCGGATATTCAATAGACTAGGATGGCATCCATACAATGTAGACGGTCTGAACTTCACGAAAATGCAAAAAAATCTGTGCGAACCCATGTATGGTCCACCCTCAAAAGGGGTTTTGAACAGTGGACTACAGGGTTCAACACACTTTAACAAGTGCTAGAGTGCTTTGCTGAAATTGAAAGTCCTCTATAAAAGTGAGTTCAACTGTACTGTACTACCAACTCTTTGCAGTCCAAACAGGGCTGTGTTTGTCCCTTTTCCAACAAACATTCTTTTGTGTTGGCATTTTTTTTTTAGCTGGGGAAAGTAAATGCAGAAAGCAAAGGACTATACAAGTATCCGACAGCACAGAATATAGTTACAACTAACATGTCCATGTATTCTTTATGGCGATGGTATTGTCAATGGATTTTTTTGTTCTTTTCGTTTCTGCATTGTTGTGAAAAATGAATTGTTCTTGCTCTACATTTTTTCTGCCGCATACTGTTAGGTACTCAAAAGGTTTTTTACTTTTTGGGTCACTTCGTATGTATACACGTGTGACTATAAGCACAATTACATGTTCTTCAAAATTGAAAAAAGCTGAAAAGCTTATGTTCTGTTCTTTATGAGAAAAGCTTCTATTTTCTTCACAACATGATCTTGCAAGTTTGCGAGTACAATGGAGAAATGGAAGAGACCATTTTGAAGAACAGGGGTTATGGGTTTTATGAAAGCAGTCTTTTCTAACGATGCTTTCTTAGGGTCTCGGAGCTTTTCAATTGTTGAGTGTTGTCAAAGCAGGAGGAAAAAACATTAATGCAATTTCTTTACACAGGAGACACATTATTTTGTGCGTTAACTTTAAAAAAAAAAATTAAAAAAACATTAACTTCCAAAAAAACCCCAAACCAGCATTCATCTTAGACATTTTTAATAATAGTTTGAAAACAAAAACTGCTCTTGGGTTCTAATGAGTTGAGGGGCATGGAATTTTGAATTTACATGTAAGGGATCTTATTTTTGGAGTTTCTGGAAATGTTCAGGATTTTGAGGAGTGCTAAAAAAAAGGTTAAAAAAATATTTAAAATTGGATATAAATGGGTGTGCTGGGGGTGATAATATAGCCAAAACTTCAAAATTACCCACAATGGTTACAGATGGTCAGCATTTTCAAACTGGCATATTTTTTTAAAACAATAAGTGGAAAGTTAAATGGTCCGTGTGGTGCATTTCATACCAAAACATAATGAGGGCAAATACCCATGTCTTAAAAAATACCTGTTTTAATATGAGACCTGCCCCTACAAAAAAAAACCTGGACAAAGTTGCCAATGTTGTTATGGACAAATTAAAAGGGCAGGTGAAGTCATTTTGGAGTGGGAGTGACCATTTTGAGGTTTCAGATTTTACTGAATCAGTAACTATAAATATACAACCCCCAAAAATATGAATATAATCCGTAGTGCAGAAGTGTGGGTTTTTTTTGGTCGATTGAGTGCAAAAAAAAATGTTTATTTACAAAAAGTATTTCAATACACACGTTTATCCCATAATTGGGTTGTCAAGTGTTAGGCCTATCACTTTATAATCCTTTCTGCCATACATGTAGGCCTACGTCTAAGTATACAGTATCTATGACTCGTGTATCATTTTGAAAACCTTGAGGAATTTGAAAATGCCAAAACTTAACAAACATAATTTGTCAACTTTGTCCAGGTTTTGTGGACGTGCAGATCAGGGGTGTAGGTGACCACTGATAAAAACAGCCGAAAACAGCTGAAAAAGGTGTGAAAAAGCTGAACTTTGGAAATCTCCTATACTTTCGTACACAGCAAGTGAGGGAAAAAGCTGAAAAAACTGAAATCCAACACACAAAAAACTGAAACCAGCTTTAAAAGCTGAGATTTCACAATCCTGGCAGATCTCAATTGTAAAGATGAGGCCTTTTCCGGTCCAATGAGGCATTGCTGATGCTATTATGTGGTTAATGCCTGCACTTGACAATTGGTAAAGGATTTTCTGTACACATAGGAATACGAAAGTTTATATCATGAAGGTCAATGAGCAGTAATAATAATACCGGCGTCTAAATATAAAGCTGACGTTTCTCTTTTGCTCATAAATATGGAATCGTTCATCTTTCAAGTCAATGAGGCCGTGCCGATGCTGTTATGCCTGCTGTGGGCAAGCACTTGACAGTTTGTAAAGGATTTTCTGTACAAATCCAAATCCAAATGTTTATGAAGGTCAATGAGCAAGTGAGCTCACTGCCGGTCAGATTAAATCAACAACGAAACTCCCCTAAATCACAGAACTGGCCAAAGCAGAATACAAAACACGGGTGAACCTTTTTGATGCAGTTCTAAGCAGCTTAAATATGTATACATTTGCAAACATCAAAAACAAAACTTCTAAATGAATATGAAATACCTTACTGGACTGTTTAGTGCATGACAGTCTCAAGCATCCTATAAAATCATAGCACCTGGTGTGCTGTCACTTTCAAGAAAAGTGGTACTTTTGTAACAATTGTCAGTGATGGTCGGCTGACCAGTGTTGAAAAAAACAAAAAGGTTTTTTTTCAAATACTGGCCCCAATTTACCATATTTAGTTCGCACCTAGCTTGCAATCGATTACACACATATATATGAACAGGTACAAGCCAGCTAGATTGGTTCCCTGACCTCACAATTCCCTGATGTCTATAAATTGCTCCGTTTCATCTTAACCAGACTACATGAACATGATTGTTTTTTGGTTTTTTTGTTTTTTTTTGGTTTTTCCAGCATCTATGAGCACAAAACTTCAAACAGGTCTGTGCAACAATATCTGCTATAGAAAACTAATGCCCTCTGAAGACTTTGGCTCTGTCTAAGATGATATAGCCTAACTGTTTTGCTCATTAACATGGAGTTTTTCATCTTTTGGGGGATAAAACAGAACCGGCCACTAAAAACCCTGCACATGAAGTTTGCTCAGAGACATGGGTGCACTTCATGTATCTGAAGAACAATAACTTTTTTATAAGTTGGCTCTAATAACACTTTGTAAAATCCGATCAAACAGTTCAGGAATAGGGCTGTACAAAAAAAAGATATTTGAACACCATTTGTCTCTATAATGTGCTCCAGATGACACTGTGTATTATGAGAGAAACAAAAATGGCTCGTATTCAAAAGATTGACTCTAAAAACTATTTCCTTCAACTCTGCAAATCCTCAAAGGAAAGAAGATTTTGCTACTTTTTTGCTAAGAACGCCTCCCTTGTAACTTTTACTAAAAACTCTAAATAAATTTCTACAAATATTCCTGACGTGTGTCTGGTATGTCAATGCACGGTTTTTCAAGTTTTGATTTACTGAAGTTTGATGACTTTCACAAAGACTCTAATTTGCTAAAAAAAATTACAAGTTGACCAAAGTAACCTCTAATATGCCTAAGAACGTGGATTCACGGAAGTAACAGGGTGACAAAACAAAAACGAGCCTAAGCAGTTGTTAATGATGAAAACAAATATTCTACTTTTTTGTTCACAAGATTGCGAAGGATCACCATGGGTACATAAGATACAAAAGCTATGGAAAACTTTATCCTGGCTGAGTTCTCACAAAAAAAATTGTAAAACAGCTCAGTTATAAAAAGTTGTGAAGTTGTAACATTTCCTTCTTTTTCGTTTTCCCCTTTCTTTTCTTGTGAATGAAAGGTTTGCAGAAACACCATGTGCAAACAATTTCTCAACTAAGAGAATGGATCAGAAAAGAACCAGAGTTTAGGGCCTATACATGTACCTCTGGTTCTTTTCAGAACCATTCTCTTAGTTGAGAAATTATTCCCACATGGTGTTCCCGAAAACCTTTCATTTTAGTATCTCCACCATGCAAAGCCTCAAATCTTACATACTGTCATTTTCTTCTTTTTTTCCTTGAGGAAATGAGGTGGCCACATATAGGGAGTATTTTTTATGAAAAGATATGGGCATTTTGTTTGATTTATATGTATTTCTCTAATCATATCATACATTAATAAATTTCAAAAATTGAATAAATTGGACTTTCAGTGGTTTAACATGCTCTTTTTTGATTTTTATAAATTTTCCCCGGAACATCTTTGATCATTTATTATGTAAAACATTGTTGTCCGTTGATGATTTTTGTTTTGTTGAAAGTTTTTTTGTAAATTGTTGTCTTGACTATGAACCTGTTTAAATAATAGTTCTATTTGTGTAGAATGCAGTATTCTGACCGCACTTGTCCATAATTAATAGTCCATAAACAGAAGTTGAGGTCAACCATACAAATGTGAAAAAAAAAAAAGAATTTCGAATTGAGAAACATTTTCAATTTGGTTGGAACATTTCTACAAATTTCTACAAATACATAAGAAATGTAAGCTTACCTGTAAAGTTCTTCAAGGATTCCGAGTTCAAGCCGTTAGTGAGCTCAGCAAGAGGCTTGATAACCTGCGGGAGGTTCTTCAGTGATTCGATTGTTGAGGTGTTGTTGACAATGGGGCTCAGACTGCTAGATATCTGAGCAAGTCTGTGCATGGAAAAACAAAGAAATGAAAACTCAATCATATAATGGAACTTTGCTTTGTTTTAATTCAAATACTCAAAACATTCTGGCTTCAGCATAATTCTTGACAAAAATTAGGGCCTATTTCATTTCATTACATTTTCATAATCAGGCATGCAACTGGGAATTTAGAAAAAACGAGGAAACTCTAAACCACACAAAATTTTACACAGTATTTTCAATTTCTCAAAGAAAAATCGCAGTTATGCATGTTACTTATATTTTTTAATCGAACCTGTTTAACTGTACCGCGCGGTGATCGCCATCTTTGTTTTTATGTTTAACATTAACAATTAATAACCCTGCCCTGTATCTATGACATACCGGCATGTTCTTAATGTCGCCAACTAGTTTCTTAAGTCAAAACAATTAAAAGTGAAATTTGTTCTCTTAGCATAGCCTAGAACTGGGCCCGTAAATACACGATCGGCTCAACTGCACGGTAGGGCAGTTGACTTCAACCGAGGCGAGATCGAGAACAAAATCTGTGCGGACAAGAATAGCCAAGCAGGTTGGACTCTGTTGTGTACACACTGGGGCGCCAGAACTCCATTTTTGACATTTTGGGATGTTGGTCCGTCGTACTAGCGCGACAGACCAACATCCCAAATGTCAAAAAAGGAGTTCTAGCGCCCCAGTAATACTAATAGTGGGACTAGCTAGAAGTACTCTGAATATTTAGTATTATACAACCTACAATTAACATTTTTTGCATTTCGAAATCCCGACCAAGTCATATCTAACACCGTTTAACTCCTTGAAATACCTTGTGGTCCATTTAAAAACCCTGTAAAACTTTACATCAAACGTCGGGAACCGATCTTCTGACAATGTTTATGCATAGATCATGCAAGACGTGCAGCGTGCTGAGCTATAGCTAGCCGAGGAAATTAATTTGCAGCGCCCTCTGTTGAAATTCAGACACTTGTAAAAAAAAAAAATCTTAAAGGAAACGCAAAGGCAAGGTGATAGTCGATACACTGTCTCCAGATTGTATTATTCAACTTTTTTCCAAACAATAGAACACATTCCTACAAATATTTGAGAAACAAACAACGCTTACCCCTTCCCACAAGGGAGGGGGGGGGGGTGTCAGTTACAAGCAGATTGCCCCCCCCCACGTTTTCAGTGGCACTAAATTCTGACAGTTACCCGCTGCTATCATGAGTCCTAATATTTGGGACTCAATACTGTGAGAGTCCCCAAACTTAAGGTACTGAAAACATGCAATACAAGAAAATAGACGGTGACATCTGAAACAACCATGCAGTCCAACAAATCTACAGTACTGCATCAATCGACTGTCAGCTGACTGTGCAAAAGGGACTAGGTCACTATTTCTACACATTTCTCAATAGTCAGGCACCAGACTAATGACAACGATTGAAGAAGTCAGTCTTGTCAAACAATTAATTGGACCATGGATGGACATGCCAAGTCTAGTCTTTAGCCTCATTTTGAAACCACTTGACTTCTCTCTCATGTGCAAGCCACTGCCAAATATTGAAGAAAAGTCTCCTTTAAAAATTGAACTGAGTCTTCAAAGTTTAAACTTGGTTGGTGAAATACTGAGGACCTTTTCTTTGCCAATTATAGTTCTGGAGAAATTTGCTGGCTAAAGAGTAAAGTTGGCCTGATCTTCTTTTGCATCGTCTTGAGCACTCAAGGTCCCAGTCTGCCACTGCTATAGACAATCACAAAAAGCCGCCCAAAAAAACCCCAATTTTTCTTTTCCCACCTTTAACCTATACCACTTGCACCATCCATTATTACGACTATATACGAGCCAGTCATATTATTTAAAACACGCACACATAGTACACACACATTTCATTTCCTGCAGCCAACATGTCTGTACAGGCTACAGCACTTCGGTGGAAAAAATAATAGTCTCAGTAGTAAGAGTCACAAAATGTACAGGCAGCACTTTCAATTTCGGCCGACAAAACGTTCCCAGACGGCTACCGCGTACAAGGTCATAGTGTCAAAGTTGCTCATTCACGCCGGAAGGTTTCGGCAGTATTTCCTTTCATCCAAAAAATACTATTATAGCGTGGACAATCCTTGAATCGGGCAAATAATTCACAAGAAAAAAAATGCGTCATGCACACCGATATAAGTGCAAATATAACAGCAAAATAATTAAGCCCCTCAACAAACTTAAAACGAGTACCAGAATGGAGAAAGTCATGAAAACTAATACAGGAAAGCAATTTTTTAACTTTTGGAAAAAGAAACTGATGACGCTTGCCAATAAATTTTGACTGAAAACACCCCCAAAAAGTAGACTAATGATAATCAGACAATATACATGGGTGAGCTTGGACATTTGAGGTGGTTATCTTTCTGTTTTAGTCTGACTAATGTTATTTTGGCCCACTTACTTATGAATGGAAAAAATCCCCACATTTTATTACATAAAAATGATCGCACAATCCTAGTTCGTTGCTTAAGGTAGGTCTTAAGGTAGTCTCCGTAATACTTGAGTTGACTTCAACAACTCTATACAGCAATCCCCTATAAGTTTGCTTCGTTATTTTTAACTTCTATATTGTTTAATGGAGTTTGGATCTTTGTGCACTTGGAGGATCGGACAACTCTCATGAGTTTTTTTTAACTACAAGGTTCTGTCTGATATGACAACGACGTTTTGCTCAGGAATATTCATAAATTGTTTTGGCTGATACACAAGCGAAAAAGGCCCTGAAAAGTATTGAAACAGGAATACTGAACATTGAGCTAAACTTAGTTCAATTTTCAGGATTAAAGAAAAGTGGATTTTGTGGGTTATTGTAAATTAGTTTTGGAAGTCGATTCCGTTAGGCCTACTTACCTCGCCTGAGAGTGGTAAGCCGGAAGGCTGCTGCCGTTGGGGCTGATACTTTCAGGGTCTTTGCACGTTGTACCGAGATCGCACATGAAGGACTGCATGAACGGCACAAGACCTTGGCTGGGCATGGCTTTGGCATCATAGGCACCTAACGACGAGGATGAAAGAATTTAGTTCAAGTTCATGACAAAACAAGTGCGACTTTTCGTTTTAACGAATATGTTCAAGCAACTTGTTATTTCTAACCCTGCTGAATCCAACAGGATCCAACTATATCATATACACCCGATGGAGCCTGTTGGATTGAGCAGTTAACCCATTGTGTACATTGCTGATGCAAAAAGTTGGATTCAGCAGGCAAATGAACCGCATTATAACGCCATGTGGGACTCCGTTGGATTCAGCAGACAACTGAAAATAAGGCACAGTGGATTGAGCAGGAACTCCGGTTGGAATCTAACCGTTGGACTCTGTTGGATTTAGCAGGGTAGTCCTGAGGAACTACTAGGGGTTAGGGTTAAAGCGGCATTATGTATATCTAAACCTTCAATGACCGTTTTCTTCCAAACGATACCGCTTCGGTGGAATAATGTCGCAGGGTATTTGGTAGTATTTTTCTTTGACCAAGGTTTTTCTAATTAAATCATAGTACAGTTAAATCGTCAATATAGTGCCATGTTATTTGGAAACGGCCTCAGACACGATTTCTTGAGGACCTGGTTTTTAGTTTTTGAACATTGTCGTCAGTTTTCGGGAAAAGTCGCATGTTTCTGCTTTGTTTCATAACCTCGAATTTAAGGAATTAAGGAACTAAATCGAAAGCAGGAACAAATTGGAAATAAGACTAAACGCAGACCGTAGAACAGGAGAGGGTCTTGGTGTGGAAAAACAAATTGAAAAGAGGAGGGTGATTGCCGTAGACACATTAGTTGTTGTTTGCAGTTTGCTATTGTATAAAGAATTCACGAAATAGTACCCAAAAAACTGACTCATTAAAGTACTTCCACCACACTATGAGCTGTTTTTTTTTCTGTAAATGATATGATGTCAACGACGACGAAATGTCTCCTGCGCATGTATACGTGCGTTAACACAGTCAACGAACTGACGTCAATTGACATCAATTCAATCATGAAGTAGGTCAGGTTTGACAAAGCACAATGAAACAAAAATACAAGCTTTGAAAATAATGGAAATCGGCATAAAGTTCAGGGGCGCTTTGCAGACAACTATTTTGTACATAGGTGTTAAAAAAATGCAACCTTAGTATGAGTACTTGTGTGTGTATTTTAAAATGTCGTTATAACGTATACGTACAAGATCATCTGCTTTCTGTGAAAGGGGATGTTTTGTTCGCTTGTGGAGTTGTTTGATTGTTTTTTTAAGCAACAGAATTGATCAAAATCGTTAGTAGGATGCATAACAACTAACTATCTCACTGACTACTGTTCAGTTTTTGAGAAACTGGAGAGAAAAAAAAATGGTTCTCGTAACTAAACACCACCATCATTTTTCTTCCGACGGCCATTTCAGGCGGATTAATTTCACAGAGTAAGTGGTTCCAGCCAGTTCTTTCGTCATTCGGAGCAAGGTCAATTATTAAAAGCACTCATGAAATCGCAAAGCCCGATTTTGTTCAAGGGTAATTGCCACTTTTCCTCTGTGACATGTAATTTTAGAATTACACTCCTTTGTTTGCCTAGTATGTAACATGCTATAAGGAGTTAAGAGGTTGACAAATAAGTACTTTAAAACAATGTCATCGCGTCCTTCTGTGGACCCCATTCTCGGAATCAAACACGTTACATTATTGCACATGAAAAAATAATACTTTACAATTGCAGACTTTCTCCACATTTCTCTCCCCTTGAAATTTTTGATTTCCACCGCGAAATAGCTTCTTTTTTTGGAATTGCCATTTTTTACGAGAAATATAAAAGTTATTCACTTTTTAATGAGACATCGAACAAACTTGGCCGAAGTTTATTTATATGCAATAATCACTTGACAAGATTAATTCAGATTTATTTGTGGCCCTTTAATAATTGAGGCCTATTTTTTGTGTCTTATGTTCGTCCTTTGTATCGAGACCATTGTTTTAGTGAAGTTCTAAATGTAGCACTTTCAAAATCTAGGATATGATAGCTCAATTCATAAGCTTTCTTTTAGTACAAGAATAATTCAAATCACTCATGTACTTCTCAAGCTACGGACTTTTAAACACAATCACCGTTTTAAAGTTCGGTCCACGGATCGCAAAACGATAAGTGTTCTTTCAGCAAAACGAAAACAAATCACTTAATAGGGATGTGCGTAAATTGTTTTCGTTTTGCTGAAAGAACGCACACCTTTTGTGTGATCCGTGGACAGAACTTTAAAACGGTTGTTGTGTTTAAAATTTCGTAACTTGAGAAGTACATGAGTGATTTGAATGATTCTTGTACCAAAAGAAAGCTGATGAATTGGGCTTTTATATCCTATATTTTGAAAGTGCTACATGCATAACTTCACTAAAACAATAGTCCTAACATTTGGGTTTCGTGGGGTTTTTTTTCTCACTCATCCTGGACTTCGTAGGCAATTGGCCGGGATAGCCAATCACGAAAACTCTTTCGACGTATTTCCAGTGAGGTACCTTGGTAGGAGATGTGGAACAACATTACATCAGATTAAGTGGTGGGAGGGGAAACCCCAGAATGATATTATGTCCACAGGGTTGAAGACATTCAAAATAGTAGGGTGTTTTTTCTCCGTCTTAATTTTCAAAACAAACTCGTCTAAATTTTCAATACGAATTCAAACTTCGTTATAGTAGAAAAATCGAATTATGTTGGGTCCTACCTGTGAAATTGATCATGTCCCTGATACCTTGGTACTTTGTAACGTACATTTGAGAATGACTTCAAATTATGTTTATTAGTTGGGTATATCGTTATTTCGTAATAATTCTTGGAGCACGAGTGCATTAAGCAGTCAGAATGAACAAATATTAGATGTCAGATGTAAGGCCAAAAAAAAAAAGTCTCCGGTTTCTGGTATGGAGCTTGCCCCAAAAGTGGTGCGGCGACGCGGCTTTTTTTACCTGATTTTGCTTCAAATGTCGGCTGATGACTTCAAATGGTGCCCGACTAAACTTAGTGCAAATATATGGGAGTCCACAGAGGCCACATGAAGCTTATTCTTGACCATAACCCAATCTAAAAACACGTTAAGATTGTGCAGCAGCAGGATTCCAGTCAAACCAGTGAGTTTGCGGTTTTGAGACATCATCTTTCACTGAAAAAACTTTTTCATTTTGCCGACGCGCATGGCTACGGCGACGCGCGCGCATACCAGAAACCGGAGACTTTGTTTTTTTGGCCTAATGGACAAAGGGGGGAAAGTGGGCCCCAAAATGTATAGAATTACCCGTCTGTATTCAATAGCAGTTCTGTATTGTGATATTGATTGAATCTCTCTGGGCCATTGTAGTCGCTTTGCGTCACCTATAGCACGTGCAGCTGAGCATTCGATGACGTCAATGGTCAATTGAAGCATGATTGAGGAGAGAGCATTTATTCGACAGCAATGGGCCGTGGTACATAATCATTGTGGCCAACAGACCGTGCTCATTCAGCATAATAAAACCCTGAAATGCAATCTTAAAAAGAAACGGGGTGGGGGGGGGGGGGGCGACGAGGCTCGACGCATAGTCACGAGAACTGGGATGACGGTGAAATCAAGGGCGGTGTTAAACCGACCGGAGGCATGCGCATATACTGTCTAACAGTATTCGAAACGGTAGGATTCTCCGAAAATTGAAAGACACCAAGTATTCATTAAACTACCCGGATATTTGGGCGTGTTTGGTAAAATCAGTGACTAATCTTAGCGTTACTTTGTCCGCGTTGAAAAGTTGGATGACTAAACATGTAAAGAAATGTTCGGCAGCCAGCAAAATCGCAAAATCCACAACTCGGGGTGAGTCAAAAAAACAACCGAAACCCAAATGGCAGGACAAATTGTTGAATGCAGTTTTGCCTGTAGCACTTTTGACTCACCCTGTACTGTTTAAACAGCCGGCGTACATACACCACAAAAGATAGTCTTTGAAACAAGAAATGACTCAGTTTTCATTTTCTAAATAGCTCGGATGCATTGCATTCTTGTTGCCGAAAAGTCCATATTCTCCGAATTCATTGAAATAGGCCGGACACCCAACGAGCTCACTTTACATAAATCATGTACAAAGTTAAGAACGTTCTGACAATTCCAAACTCATAAATTTGTTTCTAATTCTAATAAAATGTTTTCCCAAAACTAAAAAAAGTTGAACAACCTTTCGCTTTTTCAAGTTAAAAATCGTATAATTTACAACGAAGACAATCGATCATAATGTTATACACAACATGCTTCACTCCTACTCATTTTCATGTATTTTAAAATGCAACAGAAACTATATATCCGTGTTCTTTACCCTTTACACAACGAAACGTTAGAGGCAAACGTTTAACAGGTTAACACAATTAGAAACAGAATATAGCAGAAAACTTCAACAATAATTGTCGTACAGTTCATATTACATGTTCCCGTATCATGACGATATGCCACCATTTATTAGTGAATTGCAATTATATGTTGGGTTTTTTTCAGTTCAAGGATTAACACTACCTAAAAATTGTTAACGTTTCAGCTCAGTATAGCTTCTGTTTCGAGAAAACTGAAAGTCCGCGCAAACTTTCTTCGTCAGAAACCCTGACGACTTCGATGAAAATATAAGAGGATTTTGGATTCCGCCCCGACTTTGTTCACGCACGCCAAAGTTGTCCCAGAAAAAAAGAAAATATTTACGACAGCGAAATATCAAAAATTCTGACAACTTTTGGTGCTGAAATAGCTGTAACATTGAGGTTTCTGCCTGAAATGACATCACACTTTTGCTCATGAATATGGGAATTCGCATTAGCATAAAAAACCCAAAGGCACCAAAATACCTTGAAAATGGCAAAACGATATTTGAAAATAGGAATTAATGAGACACAAAGGTGCATTTTCAAGGATTGCATTGTAATAAATCACATTGCATGGCCCTTTAAGTATATTTCACGGCGTATATCGACGTGCTAACTTTTCCGCACAAACGATCTGTTGCGCAAAATAGTTGCTCTGAAGTTATGGTTTCTTTCCAGTTCTTACTGCTTGCAGTCTAATGATGAAATGGCCAGCCCCCTAGGACTGGTTTGATACTACCGTCTGAAAATATCAAACGAAACAACTTACAATTTGGCTTGCTTTCCGGCTGGAATCGCGTACGAACCAGAGCGATGACGATGAACAGAAGCGCCGGCCATAACAACTGAGTCAAAGTCAATGCCTGGGGGAAAAAATTAAAATAATTTTACGAGTCAATAAGAACAGTTTTCATTAGGATTATGCACTTAGACCGATTGAAAGTAAAGTTTTCCAACAAACCCGCCTGCTTTGATTTTTAGAACTGTTGGACAAATATATGACTTCCTCGAATATAGAGAACATTACATTTAAAAGAGAACAAATTTGAACCGGGACAGTTTTGGTTGAAATACAAAAAAAAAACCAGCAGTCATGCACAACTCAGGAAATGAACCTTGTACTCTGATGTCTCAACAAGGATTGTATCTAAACTTTGGGTCTTTATTTATTTAATGTGAAGATTTTTTTCCTAAATTAAAAAGAGAGTAATGAATATAATTGTTTGTTACGCCTAGTTATAAAGTTCTTTTGTTTTCGTTGGAGAGCAGTCACTTCCTCGTGGGAAGGTCAATACAAAAAAATCTGCACATGCACGGTAGTTCAAAATTAAGAGAATCCACTTGAGACAGCAATTTTCACCGATTTTTAAAAATTGGTTTAAACTTTTGATTAGTAGTTATTATAGTACTGGCTTTTAAGCATAAGTGACGAAAAAATCGTTGCAAATGCATATTTTGTCTCTGATCTACGGTAGTTTGAACATTTCATGTGCGAAACCTGTTTGTTCACGTAGGTATACATTCCATCCCCTTGACTGAGCTGAGCTACCAGAGCTTGATTTGAAGCCAAAATATTAACACACTTCAAACGAGGATTGTTAGTTCTACTTCTTTTTTGAAAGGGTAACAATCATGACACTTCATTGTTATGTAATTTTAGGCAACAATGAACTCAAGCCTACAGCTCCTTGGGTAGATCAAGGGCGTCAATCGCTTTTCCAATTTTTTTTTTTTTCTTTTTTTTTGGGGGGGGGGGGAGACATACCTTGATCAGAACTAATAATGCGAGCACTAAGCGCGAAGCCCTAACGGCGTGGGGTTCGGGGAGCGCTTGGGCCCCGACACTCTGTGGTGCGATCTGAGGCAATTTCGCCAATTTAACCAGTGGGGGGACAAACGACATGACACCCCTCCACCATATAAAGTGTGGGGGACGACTTGTCCCCCCGTCCTCTGCCGATTGACGCCCATGGGGTAGATAATCTTAGCACTGACATGAATAATCGGACAGCCTCAATAAAAGTTTCCTAGTCAAAACATTTTGTTGGCAAAGGTTTCTAACTTTTGTGCACTAAACGTTCAATTTGTAAAACGTGGAAATGAGACTGATTTCGGGGACTGCTATTCAAATAAGCAAACTATCACTATTCTTGCGTTTTTACTAAGCATTTTTCACCAAACATGTACATGATTAAAGGGTTATACTGTAATACTATGTGAAGAAACAATTGAAATATGTTAACTAAGTAGGTGAAAAACTGCTCTCAAAAGTGGATTTCTTTTCTTTTTAACCGCCACGTATTGAGCTTGTTTTGCACGTCATGTAATGACCAAGGTTCTTTTCGAAACTTGTTTGAAACTATATATTATGGGCAATAATGTGTATTAAATCTTGCAACGAAACTGACGCCTTTGTACTCTTGTGTCGTTTGCAGAAATCATTAATAACCCTAACTGCCCCGAATCCTTCAAATTCCTCTTTGCCAAAGTGGAGGACTTTGGAGGATTGAGGTTACATGGTAAAAGTGCGTTACTGATTTCGTAGGATGCACTTTGTCAAGGTCTTGGGCCGGACCTTATGTTGTTTTGCTCAGCCAAGCATAAATATAGGCCTGGATTATGCTAGAAATCCTTCGTACTGCTCCAGGATGTCACTGGCCAAGCCTCAACATATTGACAGTCACTGCTGCAGGAATTTGCAGGATTCAGGCAGTGGTCTACCCCTCCACGTACCATATTCAAGAAATAATGGAGGAATTTGCAGGATTGAGGCTAGGCCATATGCTATTTTTCCATGATGCCAATTGGAGGATTTTGCAGGATTGGGGCTACATCCTAGCAAATAGGTAATTAAAGAAAAGTGCTTTCCGCATACCATGAACATTTTCTGTTCGTGTTAATACAAACCAACTCAGCTTCGTTTTCGATATGTTTGAACTTTTTCATATGCGATGAGTCAAATCAAAAGGTATTTAGACAGTTTCCCTATGTGGTTTCTTTGAAAAACAAAAACGAAAGAAAGAAACAAGAAACGAAACGAAAACAGAATCAGTTACTAAGCTGGAGTCGCTTAACCTGATGGGCTCTTAAACATATTCGGTTTTTTTCACCAAACGAGTTTTCCATTTGTGTGTTTTATTTAAACGGAATGACAACTTTTTCCCCCTATTGTTGACGGTTCCATCCTCTCTTTTTGGGGCTGCTTTTGCGCCAATAAGGCACATAAGCCTAAAATTAAGTCGAAATGTGTACAATAAATATTCCAGAAGTTAACGTGGGGGACTATTTTTCACTCGATGTCTCATTTTTTTTATTGCTATAAACACATAACAAAACATTTACAGGGTAAGTAAAAAAAAAAGCGAAACCCAAATGTCGGGACTATTGTTTTAGTGAAGTTCTGCATGTAGCACTTTAAAAAACTAGGAAAAAAGGCTCATTCATACGCTTTCTTTTAGTAAAAGAATCATCCAAATCACTCATGTACTTTTCAAGTTACGGAATTTTAAACACGAATCACAAAAAAGGTGAGCGTTCTTACCGCAAAACGAAAACAATTCACACACATCCCTATGTGATTTGTTTTCGTTTTTCAAAGAACACTTACCTTCTTGTGATCCGTGGACAGAACTTTTAAACGGTGGTTGTGTTTATAATTCCGTAACTTGAAAAGTACATGAGTAATTTGGGTGATTCTTGTACTAAAGAAAGCTCATGAATTGGGCTTTCCTATACTAGATTTTGAAAATGCTATGCCGAACTTCACTAAAATAATGGTCGAGACATTGAGGTTTCGCTTTTTTTTACTCACCCTGTATACACTGTATTTAAAAATCTATTTTTCGTGGTGATGCTCGAAAATAGCACGGGAGAGAGAACCTAACATGTGTTTTTCTATCCAGTTGCAGTATAACATGTCTGAAATTTATAGGCTCATAATAAAACCCCTCAAGCCACTTTTTGACACTGTGGGAGGTGGGCTTAACACGGTGTCATTCAAGATAAACATAGTGTACATATCCGTGAATGGTGTTTTCTAAATTGTATTTCGGCTGTTGGCATGAAACGCAAATCACAAACAACTGGGTAATAAAATATACATCGAGATATGTTTTTTTTTCTCTTAAAATATATTGGATGAAACTGACGTCACTAATATTTAGTAAAGTTTTTTTTTAATGATTCCACAATTTCCTCACAGGGAATCCCGAGGATGCACATGCGCTTAGATCGGGAATTAAAATCAACAGATTTGAGACAATTTAAAAAAGCGGCCCTCCCAAAACATTTAAAAGACATTATTTTAGGTTTAGATTAGGCTAAAGTAGTTAATGTGTGATTCCCCTTGTTTTAGCTCTCACCAGATGTACTTAAATTTGTATGGTTTTCTTTGAACTTTTCTTAGATTTAGCTTTTTATTTGTGTTACGTGCATATCAGTGCTTCCTTTTCATTTCTAAGCATTCGATTTTGTAAAATTCATAGGCCTATTAGTAGTTTATTTTACTGCTTTAATGCAGGGCCCTAATGAAATCCAGCTTTTTGCTGTGGGTTTACCCTGGATTAATAAAGGTATAAATAAATACATAAATAAATAAATAAAAATGTACTTACCGGTGCTCGTAATCTCAACTTAAGATTCTTGAGCATAAGCAACCAAAACTGCCCCAGAAGCCCCATGGTGTTTGTCCACTGGTGTGACCACCAGTCTGTCACGCTATGACTTGGCTCCAATCGGTCCTACAGTAATGTGGCTTTATGCAGGAACAGACGAAGCTAAAATGTTGCAAGAAAAAAAAATGGAAAATTGACGTTTCATGCTAAATCTTAAATTTATCGTGAATATATATTTAAAAAAATATTTATGGTTATGTTTTCAAGCTGATTGAAGCTACGATGACAAAATTGAATTTCAGAAAACCCAACACGAGGCAATTTTGTCATTGCCATTTTATTAGTTACAGAGAACTTTGAACACTGGAAAACACTTCGCTATCTGTACAGATTTCAAAGACACCCTTCAAAATCTAACAGAATCCATCAAACACAGAATATGCAGCCTGCTGAATCCAACAATAGCAAAGTTTGAAACCTGCCGAATCCGTCATAAACCGACAACAAAAAGTGAGAAACCTTCTTAATCGATCAAGAATCCAACAACGGCGGACCGTGCAGTCTGAAACGATGCAACAGAATTTAACGCCTGCAAAGTATTCAGTTGGATTCCAACAAAAAGTCTCTTTTTGTCCGGCAAATCCCGACAAAATTTTGGTTGATCTCGTTGGATTTCTGTAGGTCTATGGTGAGAACAGCGCGACTACAAAGTTCGCGCCTATCACAGACTGGAAGTGGGTGTATAAGACACCTGCAGTGCTTTTCGCGAACTTTCGTAAAACGAGTGGACGACCGAAATACACACCTCACATCAGTTTGATGCAATTCAAATAAATTCACTCACATGTATTTTGACTGTGCAACCGGACTACGTCTATCTCAGGCTAGATACGGACAGTCTCTGCCAAGGCCTCAGGAAAAGAAACGCAAAGCTGGCTGGGGTAAAAGCGCACACGCTAACAGTGAAATCACCATTGTCGGCGGTATGAAAAAAGTTCTGAACAGCCGCATAGTATTGTTAAAGAAACTCCATGTAGGCCTACGTGCAGATTACCTGAACGGCTGCCTGTACCGCTACACGCACAATGGTATAGAAATACAAAATGTGCCATCCAAATATATGACGTATAGCAGCTCATTTGAATCACAATATACCTCCCCAAGTTTGGAATCGAACAATAATAATATTATATACCACTGAAGAAGTGCAAGCAGCACTAGCACTGGGCAAATATCACTCCGCGAACATAATAATTTATTGCGTCAATAATAGCATAAAGTGACTCAGTCCTCCCAGGGAATGGACAGCATGGACGGATATCCGCGCGGAACACAAAGAAGGCTCCGTGACCATGAATACTTTTTTTCATAGTATTTGTTGATCGCGCCCTAAGAGGGATAATACGATGATGGTAATTTCACAATTTGGGTGTGTTAGTTTCTATTTCACATGATCTTTTGTTCTCTGGGCCATTTTTTCACAACTGTGTTATAACCGAGGAATATATACCCAGAACGATTTGTGACAGAGTGGTAGGCTACCCTAATGTCCCTATACCCTATACTCCATACCCCCCACACACTTTTTGCCCGGGGTGGATGGGCTATTGAATCATTCCCCACTTTTTTGTCATGAGAAAAAGAGAGGCGGATTTTGAGGAATTTCCGAACGTCCCAACAACTAAAATGTATATTCAATAGCACTGAAAAAATGGAGAAACAAAGAACAAAAGTTTAAAAAATGTAAGCGCGAGTGTAATATTGATATTCATCTTTATCCTGAAGACCGCCCCCTAGTACAGTGTAATGTGGTGTCACGCCCACGATTCTCGATTAACGCAGACAAAAGAACGGAGTCCGCGCAAAAGACACATCGCTCGTGCGATTGTCTGGTACATACGATTTTACACTTTCCGTTTTTAAAATCCGGTTGTTTTAATCAGGGACTTTAAGAAAGAAGTTTGTTCGTAAAGATTTCAATGCATTATTGTACAGTTGCATTGATTGATATGGGCATTTTGGGTCTCGAAGAAATATTAGAAACAGGCAGTGAAAACAATTTAATATTATACCCCACACAACGTTGGAAAATTGAACAGTCCGCGACATCGGAGTCAAAGTTCAGACGACATTTTCTGAAAAAGAGAGAAAGTGCGGCGCGAAAACAAATTATGCGCAGCAGTGAAATCGGAGGGGGGACCAAGGTGAATGACCAGTCCCATTTTTAGGTTAAAACTATTAAGCGCCTATTTGATAACCGATTATCTTTCTCTCGGGTTGAACTAAAGGGAGGGCGATTGGTTGTCGATAATAGTTAAATGACGTTTTGTTTGGGCTTTTCTCCAAATTCTTGTCTTGCAAATTCAAAACGCAGTAGGCGCCCATCTTGGAAAGTTACTCTTCAGAAGAGGGTTTTGCCGTAACCTTAGATCATTGAGTAAACCATTGGCGTGTTAGGTGGGTAGGGTTACGTTACAGGGCAGGGTAAGGTTCATCCTTCTCCAAGTCCCCAGATCACAAAGGCAGACATCAGCTGGGGCCAATTTCATAGAGCTGCTTAAGCACAAAGTGTGGGTTAGCACAAAAAACTTGCTTAGTAATATCAGGATACGTACCGGCCAAAACCCCATGCGATTGTTATGCCAAGTAAACAACAGTTAAATACTAGTCACAAGCAATGTACATCGCATGGAGTTTTCGCCGGTAACCTGATTATATTGAGCAAGGTTTTGTTGTGCTTAAGCAAATGTTGTGCTTAAGCATGCAGCTCTATGAAATTGGCCCCTGGTGCAGGTGTCTCCTTTCAACTTCGGTTTCATTTCGGGGGTTTAACATGGCATCTTTCGATAGGATTGCGGCCGTTTGAACATTTACTTCCTCTCATCGTTGGGTCCAAAATAATTATAGATGCACAAACTTCAGCCTCTTTGTATGTTCGTAACATGACAGGTCACAGTTATACTGCATCCGCAAAGCAGGTTCTCCTAAATCGGGTTTTGTGTATGTAATTTTACAGGCCATGATTTCCCAAAATGTGTGACTCTCAGTCACGTATATCTGAAAAGGGAGAAAAAAAAGAGGCAAACAAAACTTACAAGTGAAAAAGTCCATTACTTCTTCGGTACTGTGGACAAAGAAAGTGCGTCAGAAGGAAAATGTGATACCAAGTCTGTACTTGTTATCATTATTAACCAAAACCAGACTTCTGAAAGGTCCATCATTTAAAAATAGACAAGTTCCAGTTTTAGACTTATGCCTTACTTATTTCCAACTCCCTTTTTTGCTTTACTCTCAAGCGCAAAAAGTTTACGAAAAGAGAACTCTATATTCGAAAATCTCAATTTGAGATCTCAGAGTTGGCTCGTGGAATACTTATGCATGTTGTGGACAAAGAATAAGGATGAACTTTGCCCAATTCTGTTTCTTTTTCTGAAAACGTGAAGTCTCGGTCTGGCATGGGGTACAGTGGTATGAAAAGAAAGGTAAATGGCAGGTTTTTTTTGTTGTTGTGTGAGGAGCGTGGGAACGAATAGGGCCCAGGCGGTGGACGTTCGTACCGGTACAGCCCGTCACGGTACGGTAAATCACTGAGTCGTGTGTGTCGTTTAGACTGTGGGTTACAACTTCGCAGTCTGTGCAGAGTCATGTAAGGGCAACAAACTTTCTCCAAAAAGGTGGCAAAAAAAGTGACAGTTCAAAAGTAGTTCTGTTGTGATTCATTGTCGAGCAAGACGGTCAGGCGCGGTTCTAGGGGGGGGGGGGGCAAGGGGGGTGGTAGCCCCCCAAAATTTTGTCTAGCCCCCCAAAATAAATTCCGTAAAAAAAAAGAATTGCATTAGCAAAAAGAAGGATTGTGATGTACATGCGAACGGTCTCCCCCTTAAGAAGAAATAGCCGTGACAAGGGTGCATTAGTTAATATAGTGTGAATGATTTTAGGATTTTATTGGCGCTCTTTACACCTATTGATTTTCGGAGGCCTATGTGTCTTGAAAAAATAACCGGTCAACATTTCAGCACGCCTCCCTGAAAAAATTCTGGATCCACCGTGCTAGCCCCCCCCCCCCCAAAAAATATTGGTTCTAGAACCGCGCCTGGAGCAAGTTCTGCCTCTACTGAATTCAGACATCAAATCTTCCGTATTTGTAGTTGACAACTACAAACGCTTAATTGGCACTCGTGACAAATGAATCGCATGGTTAGGGCCTATAAGGGAGAATGATATTTTTGAATGAACATTATTTCAGTCACTCATGTGCTCTATGTCGTCTTCCAGAAGTACTACACGCAAATATTCATATACGCCAATACTAATCGATGGAAGTTAAGAGCGGGGAAAGATTTCCATATACGAAGTTCACTCAACACTCTGTGTACAAACCCTATGAGAGTGGACTGAAAAATTCTAAGTGTTTTCTAAGAAAATGCTTGTAGTTTCTCACTGCTCAAATTGACTTTGATGACATGAAATTGCTATCTGGGGGATTGTTAGTCAATACAGAGGAAAAATAGCGAACTTCGCATATGGTAATCTTGCCAAGAGGGGAATCTCCTAATTCAGACATTGGAAAAAGTGGGCTGATTATTTCCAAGAGAATGCTCACAAGAAAATTCGTGATTTAGGTAGAGAAATTAGCAATCTTTTTTGTTATCATTTAATCTGGGTGTGAAATGTGACACGACCCCCCAAAAATCATCACTTTAGAAATGTGCCGCTAACCATAGAAAGTGACGAAGTCTTGATGCCAACCGATACGGATTTATATATTCGGTAAATATTGATCTTGCAATGGGGGGGGGGGGGGCCTGGTACCATATTTCAATAGGGGGTGCTGTTCAAATTCGACGATTATTAACACTAGATTACAGAATAGTGTTCCGTATTTTGAACAGGCGGACATTATACCAGTATAATTTTTTGGAGGGTGTCACGGGGGGGGGGGGGGGGGGGTGACTTAATTTTTAGAAAATTGGTATGATACTTTTTTTTTTTTGACAGAGCTCGGTTTTTTTTGGACCCCCCCCCCCGGATCCGCGCCTGAACTTCAATGATGTAGGCGTAGTAGTATGGTTGAAGAGCCGCTAGAAATTACACCGTGCACACCACGTGCCGATCAAATAAGTCGTAATTTCATAGTTCCACGTGGCATTTTTGTAAAAATTGTCGTTTATGTTCCAAACCGTACTTTCCTGCATTGAACACCAATTAAACTTAAGATTTCAGTCCCCAATCTTTGGTGATCAATATGTGGCAAGTCTACTCAGGTCCACTATATGGGCTATAAAGCTGAAGATTACTAATTATTATGCTAATATATAGGTGAATATGGCCATTATGCAATGAAATGAAACTATGGCCAGTGGCGTAACTACCCACCTCCCCCGCGGAGGTCGATCCTTCAGTGAGTTACGGCAAGATTGCCGATGTCCGACCACTCTCAATCGTTAATGCTGGATCCTTACTTCACAGTACGCACGAATCGTGAGCAGTGGTTGCACATTCCTTGCTGTATAGAGTCTATGGTCCGCACTTGACCCGACAAATCATTTTCCTATATAAACTTCCACCACAAACTACGCTTTATACGTCCTATAGTACCTCCATGTACGTGTACATGTACAGTACACGTGAAACTATGCAGTTATGGAAATGGCCTTTACCCACCTTGATGTACATGTACTTATTTCAGGAGCGGCACTTGTTGAGCCATGTCGCGCTCTGTCACTCACCTGGAAAGCACTGGCACCACGAGTACAGATTCGCGCGGTATGTTGATGTTGATGTAGTCTTCTACGTATATTCACGACTACCCAGTTAATAGAGCACGGCTAGACAACTGTCAACAAATCCACAACAGCCTTACGTAACTCACCATTCAATGATTGGTTTTCACTTTCTCTGCGCGCGCTCTGCACCCAAGCAGTGACTGTAAGTCATTATGTGTGGTGAAGCATTCCCAGTTTCATCAAGACAATAGAAGTGCATTGAATGAGCAGTTAGACTCCACTCGAGTCCACCGACTTCGGTGACGTGCAACCGTTCAGGCGCGCGTGTTGCTTGATTTTTCGGAGTTTGAAATCCATGTGTAAAAAATCGCTTAAGGGGAAAGGATCTTGTGAAATGGAAGGGATGTGAATCTTTTGGGGCCCGTGGAATGGATTTATCTAACAGGACAACTAGGAAACAGATTAAAAACCCATCAAAATTGTTTTTAAAATACCGAAGAAAACACTGATAAGTTCTCCTTCGGGAAAACACTTATATAGTAGCCCCCCCCTCACTATTTGTGCCGCCTCTTACAGAGACTCTGTCAATCGAATACGTGTTGTAAGTATACAGCTCGTGTTCTTCAGCGAATTCGATTTGTTTTGTCTCCGAACGAATTTTCAATACAGGATGGTGCAAAAAGCAGGAAACCCACTTTAGACTGGGATTTTAACCTACTTACTTAACTTATTTGAACTGTTTTTTTTTTATTATAATCTGGTGAAATATAGCTCCTCGACCATACGTAGTGAAAACAAATCTTCAAAAACATTGCAGGAATATCACAATTCACCAAAATCACTGTTGTTCACGTGTAAGTCTAGTGTTGTGTTTTTTTCTCTTCAAATCAAGCTCCGGAGCTCTCAGTCAAGCGGACGGAATAAAGCCCTCCTTGGACAAACCATGGACAAACAGGTTTGGCACATGACATTTTTTTAACTACCATATCTCAGAGACACATATGCAACCATTTTTTTCGTCAATTATGTTTAAGATCAATAGTTTAATACATTGAATTGAATTATGCTCAACAAGTAGGTGAAAATTGCTGTCAAAAATGGGTTTCCTTCTTTTTGCACCACCCTTATGTATACTTTGGGGTCTGCAACCCTCTTGAAAGAGACTCCATTTTAGTTGTTTTTGCGCGAACATACATTCCCCTGAAATGTATGAAAACTATATGAAACGTCCCTTTTTGGTTAGCATTTTCGTAAAGTCCACTTTTTAAAACTTTTAAAATATTCCATGCTTTTTCTGACAACTGAAAGGCGCTGTTGCTGTGATGTCACTTAAGGCACACAATCTTCAGTGCTGGAACCCGATTTGTTGGTTAATGAAAAATATATTAGGCCATCAGCCCGGGGGTTTGGTCAGTATCAAATCAGGGCATAAATGATTATAATGAGCATGCGCAAGGTATACCGCCCATATAGAGTGGTAACAAACATTTTGATGGACATTTTGAAAAAAAAGGGTGATAAACAGTTAACACCCAAAAAGCTGCCACTGTTGCAATGCTATCAGACAATTTCCAACTCTGAAGGTGTACACCTTGCCAAAAATCGCTATGACGATTATTTCCCTCATTTGATACCGGTGGCCAAAATTTTGGACCGAGGCTGATGGCCTATAATGATCCACATGACCTCTTGACGCGGTCCGGTTGCTATGGTTCGATTGCGCACGTGCATCTATAACCCAGACGAAAGTACGGGAAGCGGGAGGAAGTAATCGAACGCGCTGAGCGATACTCAAGGTACAACATTATGCAAGAAGCGCGTGACAATCACGTGTCGTTTATACTCCTTGAATAATGAGAACAGAACTCGGAACTTAAAAAGATGAAAAATGATGAAAATGAGCTGTATGATATATCTTACCCGAACGCCGGCCGATCCAGGCGCCAGGCGCTATTAGGCCACACAGTACAGTTACTCGGCAAGTGGAAATGTTGAGTCATGCGCTCCACTAGTGCTTCGTAAAGCGTTACACATCCGTGTCAGTCTAAAGAGGGGCATTGTCTCGCGGACGCCGTGACAACCTTCATTCTCAGCCACATAACTTTGTATTGTTACTCGTTTAAAAAGTGGCGTTGCTTCGGGCCGTGCAAGGGGTAGTGCCACGGTGTTGAGTTTTACATTCGCTTTTTCCGCTATTGCTTATTAAATATGCAGGTTTTGCAGAAATGCTAGCATCGTCACTTAGGATCTCTGGCTACATGACACATTCGCGACCACACATATAATACTCGGTCCTCGAAACATAAATACACTCAAGTTAAATGTAAAACCACAGCTCTCCAACACAGCATTCGCTATCAAGGCTGCAAACTCTGGAACGGATTGCCATCTTTCATTTCTGAAGCGAAGTCTTTAACTGTTTTCAAAACATTGTATAGAAACTTCTTGCAAGGAAATTGATTTTGTTTATTTTGTTTATTACTCCTTTAACACTCTCACAGTGTTTACATTGTACATTGTTTTATACATACATTCTTGTCTTTATTAAGTTAATGGAACATCTTAGGTTGGGGTGTGGTAGTTGGGCGTAAAGGGAACACTTGGGATTTTCTCTCGGGGGTGGGGTGGGGGGTGGGGTTAAATGGGAGTGTTTCATAAGTCCTTGGACTTCTTACAACTTCCTTATAACTTCTCTGCTTTTCATTTATCTTTGTTACTTATCTTTGTCATTTACTTTTATGTTTTGTTTATCTATTAAGTTACGTACTTTATATGTTTCCATTATGAAGTTATGAAATAAAACTAGATTGATTGATAAAGAGGTTTACATCAACCATAGAGCAAGGAACAGGGGTTAACTTCCCTCAGTCCCCTTACGTTCTAGTACATCAACCTAGTACGAACATAGGGTGTCAAATTGGGAGACTGCCAACACACAGGCTGGCTAGCTCAGGTGGAGTGTGCGCCGGTAATTCGGAGGTCGTAGGTTCCAATCCCGTACACGTCCAGTCATGCTTATCTACTTCTGGCCTTCCTACAAACAAAATACAACTCTGCAAATGGGTTCTAAGCAACACAAAAAGAAAAACGGCACATCATAAGGGGACAGTAATATTGTTGACATCAGAATGGTTGGAATAAGTTTCAATTCACTTGATTCCAAAATATAATGGTTTTATGAAATTATAAAAAAATGCATTTATAAGTTCGAAAACATATGATTTCAAACGGAATAGTAAAAGGTGTAAAAGCAATGTATGGAAAAGACAAACAGAATGTTGATAAGAAAAAAAAACATTTGCTTCTTAAACAGACGGAATAGGTATCGAATACTTGTAAGTCGTTTCACAGTTAAGAAACACATTTGATGCGATTAGTTTAATGTGGCGCAAAATGCGGAGCGATCACGACAAATTTAAACGAAGTGTAGCCATTTTTTGCGTTCCATAGCAAAGTTTTTTCTAGAAAAGTTTGTTCACCTGATGAGACGCTTTCTTAGAAATGCTATAGGTCGCACATTGGTCCGCCGTCTGCGTGCACAAAAGGCAAGATGTTAAGCCTTTTAACATACAAAAACCTACACTAGCTACTTAGAAGCATGTGACACCCACATGACAAAGTTATCTATTGCGCGCCTTTTCAAAGCGCAACAATAAAACGGGGTAGGGGTGATTTAGCGCACAATGACGTCAAAGTTTTGAATATTCATGAGGGGTGCCTCTTTTTTCAGCTTGCTGTGTGTCCGAGCATGGAGCTTCGAGACAGTACCATCACCTGCGGCTGACCATGCACTTATGGGGAAAAAATGTTTGCTGTTCAATGTTGTCAGTGTGTATTCAGGATTCAACATGGGGGTGAACAGCTTATTAAGGTTTACTACTCATTCGCCACTGAAATAGCTGGACTTCAACACCACCAATTTTCATACAATTACAAAAATTTGGATAACCCATTTGCTGTTAGAAGTAAAGTCACCGTCCACAATATTTCCACTTCAAGAACAAGCGATTTGTAAAGAAAGAAATATCTTATTCATTATTGATTCTAAGACTGAGTGGCGCAGACTCTGGGCAGATGCGAACACCAACAATGGAGAGATCATCACAGATCCCACAGTAAAACCACCCGGATTTGACCTCCATCGCAAGCAATGGCTAACCCTGAACAGGATCCGCACCCTCCATGCAGGAACAGCCCATCATCTGCATAAGTGGGGGATGACAGAGAGCCCTGCTTGTGATTGTGGACATCCAGACCAGACCATCCAGCACATCATGAACGACTGCCCACTGAGGCTTTTCCCTGGCGGCATCGAAGCCATCCACGTACCATAACCGATGATGCCCTGGCCTGGATGTCTACCCGCTTTGCCTACAACAGTAGGCTGTGCACGCCATACGGAATTGTTGTCTTTTGTTGTCCAAAAAAAAAGAAAATGGCAACAAAATATATTTATATAAATTTCTGTTTTAAAAAAAAGTTTCGTACATTTTCAGACGATTCTTTAGACAAAAAATGAACAACGGGAGTGGTTGATAACTACTAATTCCCTCCCCACATTCGAATGGAGGGATCGGGAACTAGTGCGTATAGGTTCACTTTTTTGTACATGGTCGGAAGGGGCAACGAGCCGGGTTGCGAAATGTTCTCTTCCCAAACTACATGTACATCCATTAAACATGGTTGTTTAGCGCCCTCTACGATACTTTTATGATACTTACGTAGGCAGGTACAGTGTATACAAATGTATATATATTTTTTCCCATTATTGTCAGTTGGTAGAGTCCTGATTTAGTACCGCGAAGTTGTGGGTTCAAAGTTTTAAGAACACACACGTTTCATTGACACACTGATATTATCGTCGGTGTTGGAGGAATACGAAGGAATTTAACAAATTTGGACATCTATTAATAGCAATCAGAAAATCTGAAGGTCCGCGAACCATCCCCCCCCGTCCCCACTCCCCAGCCAAAAGATACTACATGTAGTGATACCTGTCCCGCACTGGCATTTATAAAGGATTACGGATTTAAGCTCTTGCAGGGGATTCTACATGTCACTTGGCGGTCTGTCTGTTTGTGTCCATCTGTCTGTCCCCCAAAATTGACCAAACATACATCAAATGCAATGCCGTACGTGGTCATATAAATGCACTCTTGCCGAAAGTTTTCGAAAGCCCGGCTTTGTTTTGATTCATAAGCATGCGCGTCTATTTTGCATATGTCTGTCCCCGGCAAATTGACCAAAAACGAGCCCTCAAAGTTTCCCATAAAATAATAACTACCAAATTTTAATTTAAAAACAAAACAAAACAAATAAAATAAATTGAAATACTTAACAAAAATTGTTTGTAAAAATTCCTCAAATTGTTTATGAAAATCTTCCAATGGGGGCGCTGTTCAAACCGGACGATCATGCACACTATCGGACAATAGATGGCGCCTTGTCAGGGCATCACAATTGCAAACGGTCGCGCGAAATTCCAAAAAGGGCAGTCGTAAAAGGCCGCCTGTAAAAAAGGACGCTTGTTTTTAACGAAAAGGGCACTTGTTTTTTGTGTTTTTTTAAAGGGCTCTCTTCGAAAAAAGGGGGGGGGGGTTTAAAACGCTGGTTAAAAAAGGCACTTCATTGGATGGAAAAAGGCAGTCTTTACAAACAAGTGGGTTTTTTTTGGGGTTGAAATCCCCTTACCCCCGATGGCTACGCCTCTGTAATTGCAGGTGACAAGGAGATAAGGGTTTGAAGTCCTTTTTCAAGCTGTTTCCCTAATATTTGTTCTTAAATTCCTTTCCTTACCTTTATAAGTTTTGGCCCATATTTCCCTTCGCACAGAAAGACACATCATAGTTGAGCAAATCAAAAGACAAATCATTTAGTTGAGCGGAATTAACACTGTCAAACATACAGTGGCGTAGCCACCAGGGCGACTGGGGGCGACAAGGTTTCATGGGGCGACCGCCCCCATGAAACCTTGTCGCCCCCCCCCCCCACTGAGATTTTGAGTTTCTAAAAAATTATCATTGATCTACATGACGTAATGGGCCCTATTATGTACTACAATGTATCTTTTGCTTAGAAAATATTGGTTAATGTGGTCAGAAATTGCCTCAGATAGCACCACAGAGCATTTAGAATCCAAAATTGTTCGGGGCCCTTAAGCGGGCCCCGAACCCCACGCCTATAGCTCAGAATTCTGGTAGCTGATTCAATGACTCCAACCTCGAAAACAATGTTCACAAAATTTTCTTATGCCTTTAGCTGAGAAAACCTCGATAATTATGTTTATATTATTATCTTTTGTGCTAATATAATTATTGGTTAAAGTGGTAAGAAATTGCCTCAGATCACACCACAGAGCATCGAAAATCCAATTTTTTTCGGGGCCCTTAAGCGGGCCCGAACCCCACGCCAATAGCTCAGAATACCGATAGCTGATTCAATGTCTCCAACCTCGAAAACAATGTTCACAAAATTTTCTTATGCCTTTAGCTGAGAAAACCTCAAAAATTATGTTTAAATTATTATCTTTTGTGCTCAGATAATTATTGGTTAAAGTGGTAAGAAATTGTCTCAGATCACACCACAGAGCATCGAAATCCAATTTTTTTCGGGGCCCTTAAGCGGGCCCGAACCCCACGCCAATAGCTCAGAATACCGATAGCTGATTCAATGTCTCAAACCTCGAAAACGATGTTCAAATAATTATCTTTTGCCAAGAAAATATTAGTTAAAGCATTGAGGAAAGTCGTAAGAAATTGCTTCAAATCACACCACAGAGCATCGAAAATCCAATTTTTTTCGGGGCCCGCTTAAGGGCCCCGAACCCCATGCCGTAAGGGCTTCGCGCTTACATCAGTTATGATCAAGGTATGTCCCCCCCCCCCCACTTTTGAGAAGCGATTGACGCCCCTGCTTGACGCCCCCCACGAAATGTTCCAGCCCTCCAGCGCCCCCCCCCCACTGAAAAATTCCTGGCTACGCCACTGCAAACATACACCTCTCGATGTGTTACAGTGCGGACCTCATAGAAACACTCCCAAAGCTTCCGCACCATGCATTAGTTCTTCAACTCTCAGAATGCCAACTGTTTCTGGAAAGGTATTTTATAAATTTATTAAAATCTCTTAACGCCTGTCCTTTTTTGTCCAATATGGAATCCTTCCAGAGAATTACTTTTGAAAAAAAAACCATTCAACTGACTTCAATGTTTCATTTTGTTTTTCATTTTCCCCTTTCTGTTTTGTGATACTTTTCCAGCAGAATGATGAAGGGCTTTTAAGGCGCACAGATTGTAATGTCGCTTTGCCCATGCACTTTTGTGAACAAGGTTTTTAGCTGCGGGATAGCAGCTCAGCAAATCATCTTGTCTCTCCGTGAGTTAGTAACAAACGTTGACATTGCCTATTATATTTTGACCGATTTCAACCAAACTTTGTCAAAAGTATAAAGCCCAGCCCAAACATGACCAAACTGGGGCTTAAGGTCATCATGGAGTCACCGGGGTCTAAAATTGAGTTTTTGCTTTTACTCAAAACCTATTCCTTCCAGAAATAACATGGCACAATCATGACTTGTGACTCATGCATGGACAAGAATTCGTTGGCCCTGCAGCTTCCGAGATTCAATCGAGCTGGTTCTTTTTTTCTCCGAAATGAACCGTTTGGCCATGACGGAGTGTCGTCATTGTGTCCATGCATCAAGAAACTACATGAATGTATAACGTTAAATAGCTGCGAGACGAATTACTAATAGGTTGATCATACATAAATGCGTGCTACCGAGTAATACTAGTACTTAATTTTACAACAGATCATTGAGTAAGTTGCAGTGGCTCGAGATGGAATCGAGAGCGCTGATCGCGCTTTGCACTTTTGCTGCAAACAATAAAGTCCTCGAGATGCACTTCTTAAGTACAGTGTACGATTCCGTTTTATAGTAAATCCAAGCTAAATATGCAGAAAAGATAAATATGCGGAAAAACTGCTTTTAAGAGGACAGTATAATAAACGAAGAAGATTGTTTGTAAATACACGATTTTTCTATAGTGGCATTTTGTTATTGGTTGTAAGCGGCTGACAGAATAGGTGACATTACCTCGAAATTAGATTTCCACTTATGCAGTATAGTCATTACAAATTTACAATGGATTAGAATGTGCGAGGTGATAATCTAAAGATCTGATTCATTTTATGGACAAGCTCTCATTGAATCTGTATTAAATTTCTTCATTGTAAAAAAACAAACCACCGCAATCTGTGATATGAAAAAGTAAACTCGGATAAGGTATTCTACATCGTCAAGTTGGAGCAAACATATTCCCAATGCCCCAGTTAAATTTTGGGTTCAGGCAGGTTGACTGTCTGTACGGTGCCGGGCATCGCCGGCTGGGTCACCATCACATTGGGTGCATTTTGGGCGGGATGGTAGTAGCACAACGTGGGCATGTGTGGCTGCGTAGGCTGGGGGTCCTGGTGCGGGCGTTACCACCGTGGTCGGGTATGCGGGCGCTGTCATGTACTGAATCTGTGTAAAATTGCGACAGGGAGAAAAACAACGTTACTGGCAACTGCACACCAAAAATACTTAGTTTCGAATTGAAGTGGGAATTTAACACAAGCAAACTGCTGTGTGTATTTCCCAATGAGTTGAACCGATTACGGAGCAATAAAAATGTTGACGACACGCTGTTTATTAAAAGGTCTCTACGAGTGTTGCTTTTCGGCACGATAAGTTTTGGCTTGAAATAATCAAAACAACGCCTAAGTAACGTCTACCCAAAACTGAGACTGAAAATAAAGAATAAGGGGACCTAATCGGCAATGGGAAAAAGTCGGTGTGATTAACCTCCTTGTTTTATGAGCGCCCGAGAAAGTCAGTTTGTTTTGAGAGAATTATACATGCACGTTAACATCAAATTTAATGTTTGTTTGTTTATTTGTTTGTTTGTTTGCTTTGACTTTCCGTAGGCCATCGCATGCTTGGTCATGTCGATCCTTTCTGCAGTAATGGCTGTCGGTAATGTTGCAGTATACGGCCTCTCCATCGAAACCGACCTTGCCCTCTTCCGTTTTAAGGTCTATGATGGAAGTGTAAGGTAAAGATCCAATGGACCGATCCAGTAAGCACCGCCCCATGGTGTTCTGACCAATCACAACCGTGATTTATGTCCGACATGCGTGCACTAAAGTCCGACATGCGTGCACGCGCGTATGATGCGCGCGGAAGGAAAATGCAGCGTGATGGCATTGGAGAGGAGCACGTGTTAATTTGCCCACGTGCGCACTGGGCGGAGCTTACTGGATCGGTCAAATTCAGTGCACACTTATAATTCCCATGATTTTTGTTCGGTATTTAACAGAAAAAAACCTGTCAGGTTTAATCTGATACCAAACCCTTACAAATTCACAGATCAAGTTTTTGAAAAAAGGCAAATATTCAGGGTTCCATTTTTTTTGGGGGGGGGGGGAGGGGGGCACCCTGTATATGCAAATACATACCAATTAGGTGCTTAAATAGCTGTTTTTACCAAGGGTCTCAAAGCTTTTCACAAATATACCCCTAATCATCAAGCCATGAGATTAGCGCATTGTGGTCTCTCGCTCCCCATGTACATTGTATACCCCTTTATGCTCCGGTGTGGAGAGAGGCAATTCTAGTAAAGTGTCTCGCCCAAGAACACAAGCACCATGTTCCCCGTCAAGGTTCCGAACCCACGTACCACAGCACATGAGTTGCACATGCATAACTTAACTAATAAACCTCTGTCCTGTAACCGATAGCCGGATTTTCCGCTGGCCTTGGACTCCCTCCTGGTGATTTTTTCCTCGAGTGAAGTCATCGTGTCAATCGTTGCTGCTGTCTACTGCTGCTTCGTCATGGTTGAAGAACAACCGAACGACAACACTGCGGTAAACAAAAGCAAATAAATTGTCGTCTTACTTACAGAAACTGTCATTTCAAGCCTCATTTTTATGGGAAAGGATGCACAGTTCCAGACGACTCTTTCATAATTGTGCATAAAATGTCAACGGAGAGTTAGTTTTTTTTTAAAACAACTTTCTAAAAATTTTTTCTCAGTCCAACATTATGAAGTTTTATGTAACATTTAAAATGCATGCATTGCTATCGGAAATGAGTTGAAGAGGCAAAAGCATTTACTGACTTCCCTCGAAACGTTACTTTGTAATTGTTTCCACACAGCTATGTAGTGATTTTCGCATTATAAATGTATCATTGTAACGATTATCATTAACCTTGAAATTAGGTATCCCATCACAGTTAATTTGTCTATGGAAAGATGACACCCCATCGAAATCTTATCTCAATCAATTACTTATAAAGCACCTGTCATTTGATCTTTCTGTGGCTGTGATTCACAGGTCCAGTGCGACGCAACTCAAGTCGACCCACAGGGGATGGCATACAGCAAACCAGTCGAACCCTAATACACCGGGCGCCTTAGGCACGCTCGCAACTAGCCAGGCTGCTGGTACACAAGGTAATTAAAACATGTACAAAAGGTAGACCATGTGAAATATGGTACTTAGAATTTAAACTCTCTCCAAAGGACCACTTTTCGACATGTTTAGTGTTAGCCATTTAACAAAAAATCGGCACGGCATGAATTCTATATTGGCATCAGGGGGCAGAGTTGTAATGACTCAATCAATGACTCGACTCTCGAGTCCGACTCGAGTCAAAATTTTGGGTGACTCCACTCGACTCGAGTCCCCAAGGGTAAATGACTCCACTCGACACTGGGAGCAAATGTCTTAATGCGACTCGAGTCCCTAATCAGAAGACTCGAGCGCAGGCCATAAGACTCGAGTCCCAAAAATAAAAGCAAAACTTTGCAAAAAGTATTTGCAATGACTTACGGTGCAAAATGTTATGTTCACGTCACTTTGCGAATAAAGTAAGGTACAGCAGCCGCTTTTCATGTGCAAACCTACAACGTGTCACAGATTCCCACCTCATGGTTTCTAGAACGCACATACCGGATTATAATCTTATTTTCCAATGCGTTGTTTCATCATTGGTTTCGGGCGATTTTTGAAAGCTTTTGGATCATTTTATACTGGCGCGATCTGAGGCTATTGCTGACCACCGTAACAATTTTATATTGAGGAAATAATTGTGGTGTACGCGGTGCCCGCCTTCATTACGACGTCACTTACAAAACAATTGGTTTTGGGTTTTTTTTTTTGGGGGGGGGGCATGGCCCCCGTTGGGCCCCCCCCCCCCACCTGTCCTTGGCTTCAGGATGAAATACGTGTGTATACGGGCTGAAAGTCAGCGTAAGCTGCGTAACCGTTTTATGTTTTGTTGTTACTGCCTTGTTGCATTGCAGATATGGGAAAGTGCAACATGAACTTTGCGTGATTCTGCACTCAGAAGACAGCCGTCGTGTAGCTCCAAACGACATCGGGCATTTAAAAAAAAAACAAATTGGTAACTTAAAAAACAACTTAATCCATAATTTCTCAGATTCCTAATACAGATTGTACCGTCAATACTCCATTACTACAAATTAATTTGCTAAGCTTTCAAGTTAACAAGGAAATCCTATATTCAGTATGTTTTTGTCATTTTCTAAAATCCATGTGAGTACATGTATATCCATTTTGTGTTGTATTTGCTATTCGTTTATTTTAAAATACCTATGCAAGTATTAATTGCCCAAATTGTTAGGTTTAAAGCCATTGTGGAATGAATATGAGAGTCATTTGCTCAACTTCCAATTTAACATTATTAACTTTTTTGGTAATTTTTAAAAATTCATTAACATATCATTTTTGTGTTGTATTTGCTTTTCACGTACATGTACATACAATTCCTATGAAACTATTACCTGCCAAAATTGTTGATCTTAAAATGATTGAGATCAGAGATATGAGTATGAGATTCACCTTGCTAAACTTCTAATTTTACAAACTAATACTATATTACGTCTGTTTTTGAATGATCTATTTTGTGTGTGTGTGTGTGTCCATGTATTTTAAATTCCCATTGCAAGTATTAACTGCTTAAATTAATAGGATTAAAGAGTATGAGATCATTTTTGTTTAAGTGAAAAAAATAACTGTGACATTGAACCTCTCACTTTGATTAATAAGTATTATTCACGCTCGTGTATTTGCTTTGATTGAGATTAACCCGTCCCATTTTAATTTTGCTGTTTTTTTCTGGAAGATGTTTTATTCCTGCTTTGTGTATTAACCTTGTTTCATACAAGTTCATCGTATACACAACCCTTCGCAAACCAATCACAGAGATCAGTCATTAATGGCTGGGATAAAATGGTGAAAACACAATACAGGGTGAGTAAAAAAAACCCGAAACCCAAATGTTGGGACCATTGTTTTAGTGAAGTTCTGCATGTAGCGCTTTTAAAATATAGGATATGAAAGCACAATTCATAAGCTTTTTTTTTTCGTGCAAAAATCATTCAAATCACTTATGTACTTTTTAAGTTACAGAAATCTAAACACAACCACCGGTTTAAGGTTCTGTCAACGGATCTCAAAAAATTCAGTGTTCTTTGTATATGATTTTTTTTTCGTTTTGCTGAAAGAACGCACACCGTTTTTGTGATCCGTGGACAGAACTTTAAAACGGTGGTTGTAATTAAAATTCCGAAACTTGAAAAGTACATAAGTGATTTGAATGAATCTTGTACAAAAAGAAAGCGTATGAATTGGGCTTTCATGTCCTAGATTTGGAAAGTGCTACATGCAGAACTTCAATAAAACAATAGTCCCGACATTTGGGTTTCGTTTTTTTGACTCACCCTGTATACTAGCTTAATACTTTTACAGCTATGTCTAAAGAGTAAACAAAATTATTGTTCAAAAGCATACTTGGTTTAATAATGATGATAACTGTACTAAACGTCTTGTGGAATTATTCTTTCTGGCATGTTGTCATTTTGAAGAAAGCAATGAAAGATATTTTGCAACTCATTTTCGAATTGTTTTTTTTGAATCTCTATAAACATCAGATAACATCGAATGCGTCAGTTTCAGACAATATTGGGCTCTTTTTAAATGTGCGCTTATAATTATCTTAAACTAATGTCCAATCCTCTGTGACATTTTGTGTCAATCTTGACTCCAAGAATTTGCATCAGCTTTCCCTCTCCAAAATTCCTGTTCCGTAAATATTTTCTTTGTTGGTATATGTGATATGCTAAGGGAATAAATGTGTGCTTGGGAGGTGTTAAATACTGTTTACCTAAGACCGGATTTCATGGGAGTCCGAATTTCATGTGAGACTGGAAAAGTGTTTAAGTCCAGCTAGCCATCTTTATCATCCGTTTAAGACCGGCCAAGTGACGGGCTCTCGATGGGAACGGGTAAACTGTCTTAGGTATTTATGAATAGATCGTCAAAAGACTTTTGAACATCAAAAGAATCAAAAGGATCAAAAAGCTCACCAGTTCACCAGTACAGCTCAAGTATTAGGTCACCGTATGACAGTCAGTGGCGTAGTCACGGGGGCGACAGCCCCCCGTGAAACCCCTCGCCCCCACTGAGATTTTGAGTTTCTAAAAGAATTATCATTGATCTACATGACGCCCCCCTCCATGAAATGACGCCCCCCAACTGAAAATTCCTGGCTACGCCACTGGCCCCGGTTGACCATGCACACCATGGTTCGAACTGTAGTGTGATCCGGTACACTCGCTGGCCCCGTCCAGCTTCCCCGTCACTGTAGCGGTCCGCTCCCGCTTCAGTCCGGCCGTCTCTGCGAAGCGATAGCTCGTACCGTGCACACTCGGTTCAGCTAGAATCTTTGGCTTACTTGATTCCCCCAGTTAGTGTTGTGAGACTCCGCCACCGGTGTTAAAATCAAGGAAAAGCCTGACGTTGGAGGAATCCCCACAAAGTTAAATAAACCAGTAAAGTCACTGTGTGAAAGCTCTGCTTCCCGCCAAATTCGATAGTCATAGATAATAATGTTGATTCTAATATAAAGTTAATGAACTAATAGGGAATGCAACAATAATTTCAGGAATGAATTGCAGGGCAGCTCCGTCGCACAGCCTTTAACGTGTCACCACTTGAAACTTAGAACTGATAGACACATGGATTACAAGATACGAGAACTGTTCGATTGCCTCATTGATGTTCTCCGAAGTCACCGTGTTACAATTAGAAAAAGTGTTAACTATGGAAGGTTGTGAATCTTTTCTTTCAAAAACTGGGGGAGGAATTATTGCAGTCATATTTATTTTATCGTCAATGTAAAATTGTGTCTTATTTCATTTTGTTCCCGGGTATTTTCTAGTCTTTTTTTTAGTGTGTGTATTTAATGTGAGTGTAGACCTATATATGTCAACTAGGTTGTTTGTTTTTATGGTTTGCATTTTTCTCTCTGGGGAATGGGATTGCTTTTGTTTCTCGGTTTTGTTTTGTTTTGTTTGTAATAATCTTTTTAGCCCGTTTGTCATTCATTCCCGTTATTGAGTCTGGTTGTTTGTTTGTTTTTGTTTGTTTGTTGGGTTGTAAGAGTATTTATTTATTAGTTCGTTTTTATATTTTTGTATCTGTCTGGTCTGTCTAATGTTTCACTCTATGAGTTTTTTGCCGAGTCCTGTCTCATCTCCCCGTCTTGTCTCGTCTCGTCATGTCTCGTCATGTCTCGTCTCGTGTGGTTTCGTATAATTTGTACAATTTACTTTTCAATAGTACTTTAATTTTTTATGATTGGAATTTTAAATCTGTTTTATTGCCAGGGGCTTGGATAATCGTCTGATGACAACTGTTTTTTTAATTTTTACATATTCGTGGCAGCCTGTCCAACTTTTAGCTTTTATTTTATGTTTTAAGATTTTAAATAAAATGATTGAATCAAATAAATCAAATAAAGTTTCTTCAAGTCTTTATTACGCTGGAGATTTCCCGATCGCAGTACATATGAGAGGCAGCCCAAATAGGCGCGACCTAATCCGGCCAAATTACGATTTGTATACTAGTTTATCTGTAATAATAAAGAATTTTGGCCCCTGCACTTGAGGGTCTGTATTTGTTTGAAGTGAAGGGTCCATGTCTCTGAATTTGGATTTCTGAACAAAACATTTCAATGGAATCTATATTGATATGGAGTGGAAGGAATCTGTTTTTTTTTTCAAAATGGCGATGGGGTGATCATTGTTGGAGGGAAAAATCACCCAAAAGTCATAGGTCAAACCCCCCCCCCCCAAAAAAAAGATTTCCAAAAAGGTAAAGAGGATCAATTCAGCTTTCATTTGATGTATGTTTTGATCACCTGTGAGGGTTCAGAGTATGTTCCCCGATTTGTTTAAATTGGTGTATTTATCTTTGGTGCCTATGGGAATTTATGTATTGGTGTGCTGTAAATTCAGGGACCGCATCAACAACTGCTTTTGAATCACACAGTTCTGATTGTGTACCATACTTTCCCACACATAAACTTTTCATCTGGAAGGCTCATGTCACAGGAATGTCCCATTGAATTGTTTAGAAATTATGTTGAAAATAACATCTTCATGGATTCCCAGCACAACTCCTCACAATAAGCCCAGTGTTAACAATATTTCTCGTTGTGGGTCTGAAAATGAAAATTGTCGGTTTGTGTATTATGAATATGATCAAGTTAAATTATTTATGCAGTATTTTGCCCATGTCCCTCAAAATTGCATATTGTAATATTGTACATTTTTATCAATTTGCTAGAATATGTGATACCTCACCAACAAGTATCTTTTAACGAAATTCAATCAGAATATTTATCAATTTTTAATTTTTTTTTTAGTTGTTTTGTTACTTGTTGGTGTCCCTGCCACACTGTACGATGGTGTAGCCGTGCGTTTTGCACGTGGATTGTTTACTTTCGTTTTGACGGGGACTTTACTGAATAGAGTCTGGTGACTGTACATAGAAATTTCTTTGAATATAAGTCGAATCGTTCATTCATGTGCACTTGTTATGCAAAGCAGGGGCAGTGGTTTAAGGATATCTATGTGGACTAGCAGAAAGTGAGCAAGAACACGACTTGATTGCTTTTATGTGTTCACAATACAACGACGCTGTTTAGTTATTGCACTGTGTGACACAGTGAGAAAATGTTGGAGTCATAATGGCGTCAGCGATACTTGCTGGGGAGCTCTTGCGTACGACTTTCTGTACTTTGGTACTGCTGTCTGCAGGACAATTGTGTGTACGGTAACCCGACGTACCCAGATTTTTAAAGACGAAATTGCCGACCTCAAACTTGTTAGTGCCATATTTGGCAACTATATGTGCGTTATTAGTTTAATTAAACAAATGAACAGGTTAATTAAACATAGTACCATTGAAGGTACCTAAAAGTAAACATAACAGCATAGAAGACCGACAGACGAAAATTAAATGTTACCAAATAAACATATTTGTCTGGAAATTTTTTTAGGGCGTTACCGGCAAGGTAACACAAACTTGGTGACAAATAGATCATGCGAGTTACTTTTCCTTGACTTTTCATACAAGTTTACATAAACTTTAACTTTATGACCTGCATTGGCGTAGCCACGGGGGCGTGGGGGACAAACCTTGTCGTCCCCCAGTCGCCCCCCGCCCACTGAGATTTTGAGTTTCTAAAAAAAATTATCATTGATCTACATGACGCCCCCATGAAATGTTCCAGCCCCCAGCGCCCCCGCTCCCCCACTGTGGACTGTGGATTTCGCAGCCTACCATTGCCATAGTCACAGGCCCGTCGTCATATGACGCATATGATCATGTGCTTCAGTGTCAATCGTAAACGCAACTGCCGAAGGCTACTTTTAACAAATGCCTCGCCCAGAGTGACATTGTGTACCTCGTCTTTGCAATATCAGAACTACTGTTTAGTTTGGTTTCTGTTTTTGGCGAAGCGAAACGGTGCTGTTGAAACGGGGCTCTAGTTTTCATCTCGGGATAGTGGATACTTTCAGGTGAGCCTACGTTCTTATTCGGCTGTTTATATATGTTGATGCGGAGGATGTTCGTGGTGGTTTCGGTGGCTGTTGTGGAGTGGTAGATGTAGTGTGGTGGTGTAGTAGTTGTCGTAGTAGTAGTAGTAGTAGTAGTAGTAGTAGTGGTAGCGGTGGATGTGGTGGTGTAAGTGGTGACAGAGGTGGAAGTGGTGATAGAGGTGTTGTGTTTGGGTTCGGTGGTGGATGTTGTGATAGTGGTACTGGTGGCTGATGCGAAGGTGGTGGTAGAAGTGGTGGTATGGGTGTGTGGGGTGATGGTGGATGTGGTGGTGTGAGGTGGTGGTGGTGGAAGTAATGGTAGAGGTGGTGTGTATGACGATGCTGCTGGTGGTGTTGTGGATGGTGGTTGTCGTAGCTGTCTTAATAATTTAGGTTTTGGTACAAGTACTGGCTGTTTATTGTCATATCATAGACAAAATATCATGAAAAAATAGACTCGGTACACGATTCTTGTATTTTAATCAAAGTTGCTTTGTTTTATTTCAGTCTTATAGAGGCTAGAGCATTAAAGTACGCCAAGACAGCAAGATGCAACCCGTTGCGATGAATCAACCAGTGCAGATGCAGATGCCTACCCTGGCGCCCTCCCGGCGCAGTAGGTACTCCTGTGCGGTCAAGTCGCTCGGAATTATGCAGATCATCATCGCGGGAATCTCGGCCGTGTTGGGCATCGCCACAGCCGTTGTCTGGCCCACTTTTGCCGTTATTATAGCATCTGGCGTGTGGGGAGGTCTTTCGGTATGTTTTTAATTATTCAGTTTTTCTTTAAGTCTTGCATATGAAATACATCCTTACCTGACGTGGTCTGCGTTAACGTAGCCGGTACTAGCATGTATGTGCATGTAGTGTGAATGTCGAATAAGTAACTGGTTACTTATTCAACGTTGAATGTCGAACGGCGCCAGTGAATGACCAAAATGAACCCCCTAGGTTTCCCATTAAATATACCGCTTTATTTTTCCACGTAACATACAGTGGCGTAGGGGGCGCTGGGGCTGGAACATTTTATGGGGGGGCGTCATGTAGATCAATGATAATTTTGTTTAGAAACTCAAAATCTCAGGGGGGGGGGCGACAAGGTTTCATGGGGGACTGTGTCCCCCACGCCCGCGTGGCTACGCCACTGCAGGTCATACAGTTAAAGTTTATTTTCATGCTACTTCGCTACGCTCATACGCATGAAAAACAGTTTAGTTTAATACGCCAACACAGCAATTCAAGGCAAAAAACGCAATTGTTTGATAATTCTTTATAATACTATTTTATTCAGACAGCATGGGATGTCAGGTTTACATGCACAATGACGCATAACAAGTACTTGTTAACAAAATTAGATTTAAGTAAAACAGTAACCAAGAGGTTGCTTCATACCACTTTTTACATATCAATCCATAGCCACATTGGCTGCACTGGGCAACTGCCCGACCTTGGCCATCTCGGCCCTTCAGGTTTTCTGCCTGGGAACATCGTACTGATATTAAAAGAAACGGAAACACCAACATTTTTTTTCCATACATATTACATGACAACTGCCATAATTATTCTCACTCTTGCCCAAGTCCATTATATATATTAAGACTTCTTATACATTCCTACGTGCCACTTGGCATACCTTTTTTTTTTTTTTTTTACTCAGTTATAGACAGCTTTTGACACTTGAAGACGTGTGGTTAAGTCTCTCTAAATATATCGATTCTTTGCCGTAGTGGTCTTCCACCGGCCATGTTGCATTATAAGCTCCTCTGGAATTTTGTTGTTAGCTAAGCGAGTGGCCCCTCCTGACCGCAAACTATGAAGGCCAAAACGTTTCACATCTTCAACTCCGATTGCTTTAAGTGCATCAAAAAACAACTCTCTTGATCTTGTGTAACTAAGGGGTTTGGTCTGGGTACGCTTGTAAGAATTGGAGGCAGAACAGAATGTAAGAGGAGTAAAAATGAACTGATCGTCACCTATACTGATCCCTAGCTGTTTCATAAATCTTGTCAGAATAACATATGGGGAATAGAAACTCTGTGAGGCGGGAAGAAATGCTACATTGCCCTCTCTGAAAATGTCGGTTTTAGACTTTGGAATAAAAATTGTAATACCTTGTGCGTCTGGTAGAGGAGTAATGTGATTGGCTTTGATTTCAGCAATCTCATTGTGCCTAAACAAAAGGGCAAACTTCAATGACACATAGCAGGCTGTTCTGAGTTGCATGAGTGAGCAATCATCTCCGGCAAATTTATCGACAATTTGGTTGAGTTGAACTAGGGACAACGGATCTTTCTGAACCGGAGGGTGATGTAGACGTTTCCTAAAACTGATCAGGAGTTGCTGAACAATAGGTGAATCTATAGGATTGTTCTTGATGTTCATTAATGAATGGAGCCATTTAATGGCAGAAGCAGTTGTCGTCATTACACTATCGGATCGTGATGTTGAATTGGTATGGGATAAATAAGCTGCCACAATTCCCTCGCTTACAGGGAAAGACATGGGGATTTTGCATTGAACCAACCATTTAATGAATTGACGGCACTTATAAAAGTAAGAATTGCAAGACCCAACCGATTTTGCTGCGATAGCTTCATGCAACAACTGCTCCTTTGATCCTGAGACTACGGGCGGAGAGTCTGCCCAAAATGGTTGCTCCAGAATGATCTGTACAAAAAATATATATACAAAACAGTGTGAGTGAAAATATATAAAAAATAAATTAGCTTCAAAGCCTTAAGAAAAATCTATCTTGACTGCAGCCATCATGCTTTTGAACTCTGGGGAACCTAGCAGGGAATTGGTATTTCTTCCGTGAACTAGGGCCATTTGCCCGGGCATAGTGAACATGTCGAAAATATTGGGTCTATATATTGTCCAAAGCAAAGGCCAGAAAGAGCTAGAGGGCCACCATGGGAATACAAGCACCCCTGTTCCATGACAAGATTGCAAATGATATAGTACAGACGGAATCAAAGAGACAGGTGGTACTAAGAGTGCATTCTCTGCCGACCAATCTTGGGCAAAAGCATCAACGGCTTGTGTACCAGGGTTCCAAAATCTGGAAAAGAAACGAGGCAATTTTGCATTGTAGTAAGTGGCAAAGCAGTCTATTGTGAACCAACCTCGTCCCCAGGGTGTCGAGCAGTACGCGCCCACCACTACCTGCTCTCTCACCCTGGTATTGGATCATTTGCATGTGCAAGATTTTTGCAGACGTATGCAAATGAGGAACAGTCTGGTGCCTGGATATGCGTTAACATCAGCGTTTGTTTTTGTATGCGGTGTCTGGGGTAAAAACAGAGTCAATTCGTAGCAGCGCGAGCACGGCGTGAGTTACGAAAACACGATTTTTGAAATCAAACTGTTACGATCTTATAAAGACAACATGCAGTATCATATTTCATATTAATATGAGCAAATTGGAAAGGAAATTAGTATTTTCGAGAAGGTGTGGACGAATGATCGCGAAAATACGTACTGCACGTTGTGAATATATAGCACCAAGTACACGATAAAAATCCGTTACTAGCCAATTGCGGTATCCAATCAGGATACAGGAAGAAAGTTTCCTATCCAGGGTTTACTATTGGAAACGCGGTTGGAAATAAAGTAAGCACTGGGGACGAGGTTGATTGTGAACGGACCCCACTTGGCATTGATTGCTTCGAAGAACTCTGCCGATATGCCCCAGTCATCTACATCTATCAATTTGCTGATGTAGTCGGCTTGATCGTTGAGGGAACGAGGGATCCAGTCAACTTCTAGCCGGATTCTATTTTTCAGACAAAATTCAAAAATGTTGTAAGCCAAATCTTGGAGGTGACATTTCATACTCCCTGCTTCGATAATCTTGGCAGCTGCCTGATTGTCTGTAAACAGTTTTGCTCTTGAATTTGAAATGAACGGCACAAAGGAGTGAAGGGCAAACAGAATGGTTTCAAGTTCCCGCCAAGTCGAACTCTGTGTCATATCTTCAAGGGTCAAGTTTTTTTGTGCCACGTGGTTATCATTGCATAGGATAGCACCCGAACCCACGGAACTAGCATCTGAACATATTATCTTGTTGACCTTAGGGGAGACAAAAACATCTCTGTTATTCAAGCGACTAGCGTTTTCTTGCCAAAATTGTATTTCCTTCAGGCATTGCGCATTGGGAGAGACTATTGTATTTTCGTCTTTGTGTAGCGCAATCAGAGACTGACAGTTTCGCGTCATCAGCCTGGTCACATTGCCTACAACAGGCGAAAGGGAGATTATTTGTCCAACGAAGGAATGGAGATCCCTAACTCTACAACTGGGAGATTGACGCAGTGAAAGAATAGAAGCAAGAATCTTGTTTATTCTACGATCTAGAACTTTGAGGGTACCCGACCGCGAATCCCATGTCATGCCCAACCAAACTATGGAGGTGACAGGACACCAAATGCTTTTGCTGATGTTGTAAATGAAACCTGCGTTCAGTAAATCTGATTTAACATGAGCTGAAACCTCAGTGGCTAATTTTACGTGTGCGTCGTGACCAAGGTTAGATTGGGGTACCACCACAAACCCATCGTCCAAGTACAGGGAGATTAGGATGCCACAAGAGCGCCAATGAGTGACCAGTGGTTTGAGGACTTTAGTGAATATCCAAGGGGCCGAAGACAGGCCAAATGGTAAGACAGTGAACTGAAAATACCTTTGTACACCCTCAATAGGCCAAGAAAAGCCCAAAAACTTGTGGTACTGTGGATCAATTTCTACGTGGTGATAGCCAGATTTTAAGTCAAATGAGAACAACAAGGCATTTGATTGAAAATACTGAATTGCAATCTTCCAGTCATCTATTTTGAAATGGTCTTTCTTAACATAGAAATTCAATTGACTCAAGTCCAAGATAAGTCGTTGTTTGCCAGTGGCCTGACCGACCACAGAAAGGGGGCTAGTGACGTTAGAGGGAAAATTAACCTCCTTGATTCTATTGGAATCCAACAGTTCTAGAATAGAATCGGCAACAAACGAAGAGTATCGAAAGGCTGATACATTGTTAGGGAAAAACATTGAAGGAGGATGTACTAAAAACGCTATTCTGAAACCTTCCTGTATAACAGACATAATCATATTCGGAGCACTTATACGGGACCAGAATTCACTATGTGTTCTTAATCTACCCTTTACTTGAATGCTATCAGACTGCAAATTAGAATTTTGAACTTCACAAGGTACCTTTATAATATCGGTGAATTTGTCGACACTGGGTTTCAGATTAAGAGGAGTGTGTGCCTCGTGATTCTTTAGACATCTCTGCTGTTGTGGCTGCGATTGAAGGCAGGAATGGCCGATAGGACTGTGGGGCTTGGACTGGAATATTCCTGTTCACGTTCCCGGTGAAGTAGGGGTTGAATCTGAACCTTGATCTTTGCTGGTGGAAGCCGTCATTAGCTGCATTGTTGGGGCCAGACTGGAAGGGACACTGCCTCGACCAGTGTCCGGGCATACCGCAGGTAAAGCAGTTATAGCTTGACAAGCCTGTAAGAAAAAGGGGGAAAAGAAGAAATACGCAGACAGAAAACAAACTAGACAAAGGGGGAGGGGAGGGCGGGAAAATTTAGGACTAAGTTAGAGCAGCACGGTGTCTAAGCAGTGTTCAGCATCTGTGCATGAGCCTGAAGTGAAGGGCGTTGGCTGGGAGCACGGTTAAATACCGCGTTCACCGTGATTACGTAACAGAGGAATTTGGTTCACCGTCTTTCTGTGCCAAACAAAACTACATTTTCATGCTACTTCGCTACGCTCATACGCATGAAAAACAGTTTAGTTTAATACGCCAACACAGCAATTCAAGGCAAAAAACGCAATTGTTTGATAATTCTTGATAATACTATTTTATTCAGACAGCATGGGATGTCAGGTTTACATGCACAATGATGCATGTTGAAAAAAAACATAGTAAAATGTGTGTACCTCGAAAAAGGCGACGATCAGCAGTGTGTAGCGTATCAGACCCATGATACTGGGAATCTCGTCTCTTGCGCTTGCGGCTCTCGAGGTCCTTCAAAGCCTCTTCCTCGGCGATCTTGACGCTCTTTTGCTGCTCTGCAGACAGGTTGCCAGAGCCTTTCTTATCGAGCTTGGCAACAGTCACCCACCCGGCCTTACTTCCGTCGGCTATACGGATCTTTTTCTTCCGGTCGGCTACCAGCTCCTCTGCTTCTTGAAGAATTTCCAAAGCTGAGTCCGGGTCAGGGTTGTTCACTAGGGCCAACTTTGCTCTGTCCAGAGCAATCTCAAGCTTACCGCAGAACTCGAACTGTTCGGTATTGCCGGGCCTTTCAAGTTCTTTCGCCTCCAGCTTATTTCTCAGCTCTCGGATTGAACTGGACTCCTGCTTCGGTGTCGAAATGGCGTCAAATCTACCGTCAAAGTAGTCTTTGAACTTCTGAAAAATTAAACTTGTATCAGAGGATCGCCCCGCTTCGGTCGACATAGTGTCTTCGTAAATTTAGGACTAAGTAAGAGCAGCACGGTGTCTAAGCAGTGTTCAGCATCTGTGCATGAGCCTGAAGTGAAGGGCGTTGGCTGGGAGCACGGTTAAATACCGCGTTCACCGTGATTACGTAACAGAGGAATTTGGTTCGCCGTCTTTCTGTGCCAAACAAAACTACATGTACACTTGTAGGAAAAGTCAAAGAAAAGTAACTCCCATAATCTATTTGGTAGCGCCCTAAAAAATTATCCAGACAAATATGTTTATTTGTAACATTTTGTGTTCGTCTGTCGGTCTTCTATGCTGTTATGTTTACTTTTAGGTACCTTCAATGGTACTATGTTTAATTAACCTGTTCATTTGTTTAATTAAACTAATAACGCACATATAGTTGCCAAATATGGCACTAACAAGTTTGAGGTCGGCAATTTCGTCTTTAAAAATCTGGGTACGTCGGGTTACCGTACACACAATTGTCCTGCAGACAGCAGTACCAAAGTACAGAAAGTCGTACGCAAGAGCTCCCCAGCAAGTATCGCTGACGCCAATATGATTCCAAAATTTCTCACTGTGTCACACAGTGAAATAACTAAACAGCGTCGTTGTATTGTGAACACATAAAAGCATTCAAGTCGTGTTCTTGCACACTTTCTGCAAGTCGACATAGATATTCTTGAACCACTGCCCCTGCTTTGCATAACAAGTGCACATGAATGAACGATTCGACTTTTATTCAAAGAAATTTCAATGTACAATCACCAGACTCTATTCAGTAAAGTCCCCGTCAAAACGAAAGTAAACAATCCATGTGCATAACGCACGGCTACACCATCGTACAGTGTGGCAGGGACACCAACAAGTAACAAAACAACTAAAAAATTTTTAAAACATTGATAAATATTCTGATTGAATTTCGTTAAAAGATACTTGTTGGTGAGGTATCACATATTCTAGCAAATTGAAAAAAAAATGTACACTATTACAATATGCAATTTTGAGGGAAATAGGCAAAATACTGCATAAATAATTTCACTTGATCATATTCATAAACCGACAATTTTTATTTTCAGACCCACAACGAGAAATATTGTTAACATTGGGCTTATTGTGAGGAGTTGTGCTGGGAATCCATGAAGATGTTATTTTCAACATAATTTCTAAACAATTTAATGGGACATTCCTGTGACATGAGCCTTCCAGATGAAAAGTTTATGTGTGGGAAAGTATGGTACACAAACAGGACTGTGTGATTCAAAAGCAGTTGTTGATGCGATGCCTGAAGCACTCCGTTTAAGGGTGCACACCAATACATAAATTCCCATAGGCACCAAAGATAAATACCCCAATTTAAAAAAATCGGGGAACATACTCTGAACCCTCACAGATGATCAAAACATACATCAAATAAAAGGTGATATAATCCTCTTTACCTTTTTGAAAATTTTATTTGGGGGGGGGGGTTTGACCTATGACTTTTGGGTGATTTTTCCCTCCAACGATGATTACCCCATCGCCATTTTGAAAAAAAAACACAAAAAAAACAAACAGATTCCTTCCACTCCATATCAATATAGATTCCATTCAAATGTTTTGTTCAGAAATCCAAATTCAGGGACATGGACCCTTCACTTCTACAAATACAGACCCTCAAGTGCAGGTGCCAAAATTCTTTATTATGACAGATAAACTAGTATACAATTCGTAATTTGGCTGGATATGGTCGCGCCTAATTCTGCAATAATTCCTCCCTCAGTTTTGAAAGAAAAGATTCACAACCTTCCATAGTTAAAACTTTTTCTAATTTTAACACGGTGACTTCGGAGAACATCAATGAGGCAATCGAACAGTTCTCGTATCTTGTAATCCATGTGTCTATCAGTTCTAAGTTTCAAGTGGTGACACGTTAAAGGCTGTGCGACGGAGCTGCCCTGCAATTCATTCCTGAAATTATTGTTGCATTCCCTATTAGTTCATTAACTTTATATTAGAATCGACATTTTTATCTATGATAACGAATTCGGCGGGAAACAGAGCTTCCACACAGTGACTTTACTGGTTTATTTAACTTTGTGAGGATTCCTCCAACGTCAGGCTTTTCCTTGGTTTCAACACCGGTGTCGGAGTCTCACAACACTAACTGGGGGAACCAAGTAAGCCAAAGATTCTAGCTGAACCGAGTGGGCACGGTACGAGCTATCGCTTCGCAGAGACGGCCGGACTGAAGCGGGAGCGGACCGCTACAGTGACGGGGAAGCAACAGCTGGACGGGGCCAGCGAGTGTACCGGATCACAATACAGTTCGAGCCATGGTGTGCGTGGTCAACCGGGGCCAGTGGCGTAGCCAGGATTTTTTTCAGTTGACATACCACTTGACTATAACATAACTTCACACATCTTGCCTCCATTTACAAACTGTCATAAACAACTTCACGAATTGTTACAACCTTTTTTTTGAAGTACTTAAAATATTTTGATTGTTTCAGTGGGGGAAGATTAAAATTCGGTATTTTAGGGGAAAGTGACGGTGCTCGTTTCTCAAGTTGTCAATTTTTTGGGGACCGACCGACAACAGAGTGACATGTAGAAGCTATGTGCCAGTAAAACCAGGACCAAGTAAGATTATACCTAAGCTGGTTCAAGACTAATCTCAGTCAGAGCGCCCACAACTATACTCGTTTCAGAATGACTATTCACTGGAAGTCTTTTCATGCATACGGTCTACACAATAGTTGGAGTTTAGCCACTAATCCGTTAGACACCCCTTTCACTGTAGCTTCACGGAGGCCCCCCTTCAATGGCGAAATCATTGTGCTAGCTATTGCACCGCAAACAACTGCCCTATGATGCATTTTGTTAAAAGTAGCTTGCTCAATGCTTTCGTCTTAGAAGGGGCATATTGTTACCTCACCGGAAAGCTTAAGGTCTACTTCTTAGTTTCATCATTAGAGGGAAATGTACAACATTTGCTGTTGCTGCAATTTTCAGAAATAAATGGAGTGGGAGGATTAGAATGTTATAGCAAATATTGTTAAACTGGCTAGTTTTACGTTTTGGGCTCGTCGATGCTGGAGGAAAAAAACCCAAGAAAACCAATCATGTTCTGGTAGTCTGGTTCCCTGACCCCACTTAAGATGAAATGGAGCAATTTGTAGACTTTGATGAATTGAAAGGTCAGAGAAGCAGCCACAATTCTACAAGATGCTTTACGCTGTCATTCCCTAACAATCCAGTAACTTAGATATTTCGTGATAATTTGATCGTTTCGTTTTTTTGATGTTTTCAAAGGTTGTATCTTTCCCTGTTTTTATTTAATTTCAGTTTTACCTTCCTGCTGGAATCCTTGGTGTGTTGTCCGTTACCATGGCTGTTAATTCGCGGAGATGCTTGGTAGGTTTTCCACATCAAGACCTAGTAGAAAATGATGAAGAGGAACATGTTGTGAAGGCATGTTTCGTGTTCCATGGAAGAACTTGTCACAGTTATGAAATCAGTCATGCGATGAAGTCTTTTTAAAGACAACTGATAGAAAAAGGAGTTATAGACGCTTAAAGGGGATCAAATCACGTCAAGTTATTGCTGTTTAAAACAAATGGGGAAAAGGTCATTTTTATTGACAGTATTGTTTTATATGCACACATGAAAGTCAGGTTGTTTTGAGAGTAATTTACGCAAAATATAATGTTTTTCTTTGTTTGATTGTTTGATTGTTTGTTTGTTTCTTACTTTTTACTTTCCGCAGGCCATCGCAAGCCTGGTCATGTCCATCCTTTCTGCAGTAATGGCTTTCAGCAATCTTGCAGTGTATGGTTGGGCCATTGTAGACAACTTATCTTTTTATTATAGAGATGTAAGATGAGAGCCAATATTGTTCCCAACAGAGACAAATCCGATCACGCAATCACTGTTCACTCACGGATGCCCCAATCAATGGCGAAAGCCTTGCGCCAGCTATTGTTCAGATATCCGTCCCGGTCATGTGACAAATTGTTCTGTACTGACACAATGCAGGGGACCGCACTGAATATACAGTCGTAGCGTGATCGGTTTGGTGCATTAAAACAAATTGTAAAAAGCCTCAAATAGAACAAAAATTATTTGGTTTTCAAACCGTAAATACTTGTATAGACCATTATCACGTTGCGGTCATCTTGATTTTTCCCCATTTAAATCAACGTAACCAAAGCGAGGCTGGAAGGAAAAATAGTTTGGTTCCTTTTTGCACCAAAAATTGTCATTCAGTACTGTTATTGGATAAAGGGAACATGACTGAAATGATGGAATCAAGATAAAGGTCTATTATTTTGACGGATTTATCATTTATCAAGGAAAAGAACTAAATTGAAACTCAACTCTCTCCCTTAAAAATGCACATGAATCTAATTTGTAATTTTGCTTGTATATGCGAAATACATAATTACCATTCGATTATAGCGCTTTACACCAAAGGTCTCGAAGCGCTTCACAATTATTACCCCTGATCATCAGATCACGAGACCAGTTTTTTGCAGCAGCTCTTGGCTAGCGCATTCTGGTTTGTACCCTCACACATATATTGCTGGGTGGAGAGAGGCAATTTTAGTAAAGTGTCTTGCCCAAGAACACAAGCATATCCCGCACGAATAATGGCACACGAGTCGAACACCGTTACCATAATATCAAGGGAAATGTTTGGAGAATTGTTCCTTTAATGATGCAAGCATGGCATTTGGCACACAGTCAGAGTTTATATGTATTAAGAAAGATATTTGGCTGTAGGTCCATCGCAGATTTGTTCTTTGAAAATGAAGAAAGAATAACACGCAATATTCAAAGTTTTATCTACCGTACAAAAACTAATAAACCTCTGTCCTCTAACCAATAGCCGTCTGCGCCGCTGGCGTTGAATTCCCTCCTGGTGATTGCTTCTTTGCTTGAACTCGTCGTGTCAATCACTGCCGCTGTGTACTGCTGCTTCGTCATGAATGAATATCAACTGAACAACACCACCACGGTAAACAAGAGCAAAGAAATGGTCGTCTTACTTAAAGAAACCGTCATTTCAAGTCTCATTTCATGGTGAAGAACAATCTATGAAAAAAAGATGCACAGTACCAGACGACTTGTGTGTAGAAAGTCTTTGGAGACTCAGAAACATGTTAGAATAACGTTCTTAAAAAAATGGTTTCTCAGTCCCACATAGTTGAGGTTTATATATTCAACAACATTTGAAATGCACGCATGGCTATCGAAAATGGGATGATGAGGCTTCTTTGTTTCTATACAACTGTGCAGTGATTTTCGCTACAAATTGTTTCATTATTATTGCTTGAGATTAGGTACCCAATATTTATCACAGTTTCATTTGTTGTGACGTGGAAAAAGCTCATCTATGGAAAGCGACACTTTATCGTAATCATATCTCAATCAATTACTCATAAAGCACCTGTCGTTTTGATCCTCCTGTTGCTGTGATTAACAGATCCAGTACGTCTCCACTCAAGCCACCCCACAGGTGATGGTGTACAACCAGCCAGCCGCCGTGCCCTACACACCAGGCGCCCCGGGCAATTTCGTGACTAACCAGGCCCCAGTTCAACAGCAGGCCTTCGGGGCCAGCGCTGCTGGTGCACAAGGTAATAAACACATTATACGAAATTCTATCCCATGTCAAAATGGTGCCTAGAATTTAAACATTCTTGAAACAACTGTTTTTAATAATAATAATGGCTTCTTTATATAACTCATGTCCGTCACGAAGTGACGCTCGATCCTGGCGCTCTATTATTACCCTGGCTTTTAGCGCGGGTGCCATTACAGCGCTCAAGCTTTTGAAGGGATTTCTCCCTACCAGGTACCCATTAACTACACCTGGGTGGAGAGAGGCAATCATAGTAATGTGTCTTGCCCTTGAAGCACACAAGCACCATGTTCGCCGTCAGGATTCGAAACCATGACCACGGCACACGTACGAGTCGATCATTAACACCGTAATTGTTGGACCACAGCACCCCACATGTTTAGTCTGAACCATTTTTTAAAAAAAATTCTACGGCATGGAAGTCCGTTAGTGGCATCAGGCCCATAACCTATAAAATTTCAAGCATATATTTTGGAGTTCATTAATAAGAGATTATTTGGTAATAAAAATAGAGATAGTATTTACCCTGTCTTTCGACTGGAACCCCGTGTCATTTTAGTCACTTTTACAGTTATACTTCAGGGTACTTACAGGCTTTTGAGCAATGCCTATGAACATGCCACGGACATTAGGAGACTGATAAAAACATGGGGTAGGTTTGACAAAAGTCGGTGCAATCAAGCATGATAAAACATAAAATACTATCAAACATGGTGGGAAATTTTGACCCGTCGGGGAGCGCTGTGGCCTTGCAATCTACAACTGTTACATTGAATTGAAAATCTTTAGTTTGTTCTCCAGGTAGTGGGTCGATTCCAGCCTTGGGTTGGGGGCGTGTGTCCTTGGGCAGGACAATTTGTCACAACTTGCTTCTTCCCACCCTGGGTAATATTGGAACCTGTGAGGGGAAAGATGGTTATCGTGTTTGGATTTAAGCTGTTTGTGGTTTTAAAAATGGCTGGATTGAGTTGTATATTTCCAGGGAGCTGAGAGGGTATATGTAATTGGTTATAGCCCAATGAGCAGGGGTAATAATAATTATAAAAGCGCTTTGATCTATAAACACCTAGTTTTATTATTAAGTACATTATTGAAAACAATTGTTACAGTTTAGATCCAAACGCTTTTCTGGCGAGCTCAGCCTGGTTGGGGGAACTTGAGCAAGTTTACAGTGCAGCTTGGTTAAATAAGCATTAACAAAACAAGCAGGCGGAAGCTCAGCGTTAACATTTCATGTTTGTTTTCTATATGGTTGGATTTCAGATATGGAAAAGGATACCATGAACTTTGCTTGAGTCTGCATTCAGAAAACAGCCGTCGTGCATAGCTTGAGCGACTTCGGGCAAAATTAGTTTGTTTTCGTCATTAAAAAAAAAAGATTATCAATAAATCCTTCGATTCTTAATACGGATTGTACTTTCAAAATTTCTTCGTTCAAAATTCACTTGCTAAACTTCTAATTTAAGTTAATAATCCTTTATTAGGTTTGTTTTGTTATTTTCTAAAATCCATTTTAGTATATCATTTTTGCGTTGTTGTTACTTTCCATGTTCACGTAATTGAAAATTCCTATGCAAATATGAACTGCCAAATTTGTTAGGCTTAAATGATTAAGAAATAAGTATGAGATCAAATATTAAAAAAAAGTGCATCATAACTATGCAATTAAACCTCTAACCTTGATCAATATAATTCACGCTTATGAATATATTTGCTTCGATTAAGACAACGAATTGCCTTTTAAAGTAATTTTGTGAGTATTTTTCGCTGTTTGTTTTCTGAAAGTTAGTGTTTGTTCTAAGTTGACTAGGCCTCCTTGTGTCATACATAGTACGGAGCCCTTCGCAAAAAATCCTCGAGATCCGACATTATATAGCTGGGTTAGAGTTGTGAAGAGCACAAATCCTGGCTTAATATATTTTTTTTTACAATATAATGTTTAGTACTCCACTCTCTCTGTTTTTTTTCGCTAATAATATTACTCTACTGTACCTAGAGTGACTGTCATCAGTCTTGTATCTGTGGTTTTTCCCCCAGTAATACTATATCATTACTCTAATCTACCTAGAGTGACCACCATCAGTCTTGTATCTTTTTTTTCAGTTATACTCATATTAGTGCTCGACTCTTCCTCAAGTGACTGCCATGCATTTTTATTAGTAATTATTATTACTCTACTCTACCCAGAGTGACCGCCATCAGTCTTGTGTCTGGGTTATTTCCAGTAATAATATATTATTACTCTACTGTCTGTACCTAGAGTGACCGCCATCAGTCTTGTATCTGGTTTTATACCAGTAATGATATATTATTACCTACTCATCCTAGAGTGACCGCCATCAGTCTTTTATCTGTTTTTTTTTAAAATATATATTAATACTCTACCCTATCTATAGATTGACCGCTATCATTCTTGTATCTGGGTTTTTGTCAGTGTTATTACTCTACTGTACTTCAAGTGACTGCCATACATCAGTCTTGCATCTACTTTTGGTAATAATATGTTAATCGCCATATGCAGCAGTAAGAAATGCATTTAATAAAAATGCTACGAAGTTAGACATTATCGGCCGATGTGTCTAAAGAATTTCATTTATTTGGTAATTCAATTCTTACATAATCATTGAAAACAATTATTTTAAAGCTGTTTCCGGACACAATAGTTTAAATGTTGAGCAACGATCCTTATGTTGGTATTAAGGCTCAGATAGTTTAAAATAGTTTGGCGCAATTAAACCAGAAAGTCATTGAATTGCCTCTTTTCATTAAAGGGAATATACATCATTTGCTTTTGCTGTAATTTTCAGAAATGGATGGAATTGGGGGGTTGGAAATATATAGCAAATGTAGTTACGCTGACTTTTTTGAGGTTTTGGGTTCGAAAATGCTATAAAAACCAAGAAAAACAATCATTTCCCTGTAGTCCGGTTCCCTGACTCCATATAAGAACAGAGCAGTTTACATACATTGGGAAATTGTAAGGTCAGGGAACCAGTCTAGCTGGCTCGTACCCGTTCAGAGGTTTGTAATCGATTGCAAAAAAGTGCGATGGTCAACTGGGGCCAGTATTTGGAGAAAAAAAAGAGCCATGTTTTCCAACGCTGATCGGCCGATCAGCGTTGGAAATTGATACAAAAATACCACTTTTCTTGAAAATTACAGTATACCAGGTGCCATGATTTTACAGGATGCTTTACACTGTCATTCACTAACAGTCCAGCAAGGTATTTTAAAATGATTTGGTAGTTATATTTTTTGATGTTTGCAAATGTTGTATTTTCCCTTTAAACCGATGTCCTGTTGTATTCACATACCTTCGTTATTCTTAAATGCTGCAATGTTAATTTGTAGAAAATGACCTTAAAAATAAAATTAAAGTGTAAACTGACAGAAATATCCGTTGACTTTTTGAATGTATACGTAAAATCCTGTGGATACTCCTTTCCACTGAAATTAGATTATCTCCAGGCCTTTGGTATATTTCTCTTCCTTCTGTCATTGAACTTTACCAGATACTCAAAAGTCTATAAGTAGTCTCCATAACCTATCAATGCAATAGTTTGAAACTGGTGTTTGGTTTGATCAAGTGACGATGCTGAACCCACATTTGATAAGTGGCAACTCAGTTTTGATATTTGTTTTCGAAAACATTCTCGATAAACATCACATAACACGGAAAACATCACAGTTGCGGGGTTCATAGTCGTACCAGCATTATCTTTCCAGAATTGCTGATCGGCCATTTTGATTTCTAGTATAGGGGGAAAACAGTTTTGTTTAGACTAGGGGCTCGAGACAACCTTCATTTGGAGAGCAGAGTTAAGCCTATTTTTTTCTCCATTTCACTTGTTGTTAAGACCAGTTGTCTTTTTTTTTTTTTGTTTTTGAGATATAGTTGATTATGTTTGAGGTAGGCCTACTCCATGTGCAACATAATGTCTTAGTGTTCAAACAAAAACTTACATGTCATGACATGACGTTTGAGAAATATTTTAATAATAATAACGGAAATTTATACCGCGCCATTATCCGCCATAAATGACGCTCATGGCGCAAAAATAATAAGGAAAGTACGAAAATTTCAGGAAAAAATGACGAATTCTTAGAGTAGGAAATATGAACAATGTATAACAAACGCATAAAGTATCAAAGTGATAGAAAGAAAATCAAGTTTGACATGCCGATAATTTACTGTAGGGAAGTGTGTCATCACTTTCGGAGGAAATTTGACTTAAATACAACGATATTAAATATCATATAAATTTCTTTAAATGAAACTGATTTTCTTATAGTCCCTGTGATAGACGTAAGCGATATGCACATGCCACATTAGCGTACTCCTTATTCCAATAATCTTCGTTGAAAGTGACTTCTATCAAATTCAGATGCTCGGCGTAAAAATCGAAAACTGAAAAGAAATGTCAACGTGCGATACATTTTAACCGTATGCTCATTTGTAAACATTAGACAAAATCGAATGTTCCAACTGCGAATAAGATACCGTGTTCGTACCCCACTCTCTATATACAGAACGACTGTCTAATTCAATGAACAACTTGCAAAACCAGACGGGACAAAATTAATATGTGACCCTTTTAAGAATTCGGGCATATAGTCCGTGGGACGAGAGGCCTACAACGCTTTAGTTATCTAGGTACGCGATCTGGTCCGCCGAATTTTATAAAACTTCCCAGACATGAAGATTACGACGTACTCTAACTAAACAACTTTGTTTCCTGATCCACAATTTGTTTGGAATTGAGAAAATCTGGGATAAAAGCGCCGATAATTCTGCATGAGAAAAAAAAATAAGAAAGAGCGCCCTCTATTGCCACAGTCAGAAATCTGTTCGCATGCAGTGAGTTCTTGCCAGATAATACTTCTTTCAAGTTTCATATTACATGCATATTCTAGATTTTTCTAGATTCTAGATTCTAGATTATTTTTCATCAGGATGCCAAACTCTTTTTATTACAGTTTTTCCAACTTGAAATGATCAAGTTTAGGATCAAATGTTATGTATCAGCTACATAAAACAATTGATTAGATATAGTTAAACCGTACCCCACATGAGAAACTCAAGGTAACATCTTTCAGTTCTGCTCCCACATTTTTTTTTGGTGGGGGGGGAGATTTGTCGAAAAGATAAATGGCCATAAATGAAGTTTCTTTTAACAGACTTTCCCCCTTTTCAATAGCAGTCACGCTATTAAATACATGTATCAGATAAATTGAAGCGTCTTATTACAAAACCACTAAAATTGACATCCCAAGTTCTCATACATGCACTTTTATTGATTGATTTTATTTTCGATTATATTTTTATTAAAAAAAAATGACTCATGAAATAAAGACGGCAATAACTGCAAATACGATTTTGGTATTTTTTTAAATATATATTCCAGGCACAATGTGGTTCAAGTAATTACCAAAAGAAACACAAATATAGTGATTTATTTAATATAATCGAATTTTTTATTTATTTATCTTTTTTTTGGGGGGGGGGGGGAGGGGGCAATTTAAACCTGGTGACCAATCAAAGTGCTCTGTGATTGGTCAGGTGACCAATCAAAATGCCCTATGATTGGTCTGTCTGATGCTTGCCAGAAAACAGTCTAGCCAGAGCCATGCACAAGTCTACTTTTCCTGAATTCAAATTGCAGCCTCAAACAAGGCGTTTGTGACAAGGATGTTTCCCGAATTGAAGGTGAAATTTCTCTGTTCTTCCCAAAGGTATGTAAACCTAACTACCACCATTTGTATTTCCAATTCCCACTGAAGCCTACACTATCAATACACTCATACTAAAATGCCAGGGGCGGCACAAGGCAGTTTGAGGACCGTTTGGGGGTGAAATCTGACATTTTGATTGGGGGTACAATTGAAAATGAAAAAATTATTAGTAAACGAAATACGGCCATTGATCTCGGACTCTTCTATCGCCCGACCAAGTCCAAATGTTAAAAAAGTGGTCCGTAGAGTTCTAGTTACTCGGACTAGGCCCCTCACCCAAGTAATTGTATTTCTGAGAACGTTGGGATAAAATGGGGCTCAAAAGTCACTTCCTTTAGCACTGGGGAGGAGAGATCTTTTCTTAAAATGGCGATGGACCTTAGGACTGTGTTTGGATTGATCAGTTGTGGAGGAAAAAACATGGTCCAAAGTCATGGGGTTGAAGAATGAACGAAAAGTGAAAGAGGGAAAATTAAAGTTAAGTTTTTGATAAAGATTATCAATTTTAAGACTGTCCAGTCCCAACCTTGAAGCAGCCCTTGATGACTTTACTGCATCATCAAGAAAAAAAAAGTAAACAAAATTATAGGCATTGGGTAGAAACTTTCAAAATCCATTGGTATTACAACATGACGTCATCATGATTTAGCTTCGTTATCATCAATTACACAGTATATAGTCAGTGTAACACCAAGTTTTATTGCAAATAGAACTTGCTTTAAGTGTCTTTTAAATAGTCAAATCTGACTTCATCTGTATTTCGATTATCTCCAGAACAGGGCTCTGTATGAAGTTGACAATCGGCAGGTGTATTGCTCAGCACCCAAGAATGTGCAGTGTCAAGTTTGAAGTTGTTTGGATGAGCAGATCTCAAAGAAGCTGCCAGTATACATTTGCAAATGTAATCACTCACTAAAATATTAGGGGGCCTGTACACTGTTTATACATGTTTTTTGTATAACCGATGTGGCTTCTCCACCCTTTTTTCTTGGACAGTCATATTTTTAATTGGAACAACAGAAAAGGTTTTCTCAACAAACACATGTACATGTAACACTAAAACTTGAGACTTGCACCGTAGTACATTTACATGAACATGTATGCAGTGCCGTGGGTTGTTCTTAGGATTTTGAGTCACTTTTGGACCCCATAGGCCAACTTCTCTCATTATTAAAAACCAAAGAAATGATGTCATGATGATAACTCAAGCTTATTCAAATAACCATATTTTGTTTTGATTATTTAAAAATTCTTATTTCCATGTAGGCCTTGTAAATGCTCAAAGGATTATGCTCAAAGAATTTGCCTTTGAGAAATGTCTTGCCTAAGATTGAAAATATCCAGTCAGTTTGCTTAAATCACATACAATGACTTCTCAACAGCAAAAAATAAAATAAATAACAAAAAATTCATTATGGGATAATAGGCATCAATACATTACATATATAACCTAAAGAAAACAATAACGATGTCAATGAACGTTCCATGTGACCCAGGTAAGTTGATGTTAATAGAGTGGTGTTATGTAATAGAAATATGCATGGTTGCGGGGCATTTGTGTTTGTTGACACTTCTTTTCTTGTTATTGGTACTTTCAAGGTACATCAAGTCCTCTGTATGTAAAGAAACATTGACAAGGCCCAAGTTTACCGTATTTACGCCTATATCAAACAAGCAGGCTAATGCATTTTCATGATGAGATCACTCAAAACATTTGGTTTTGATCAAGATGATCAAGTGTTGTTTTTCTCTTTCCCAGCATGTGATTTCCGCACCAGTTTGAGCTCGTGCAAGCTCATATGACGATCATATTTGGTACATTCATGCACAACTTCTATCCATTATCATCTATCTTATTACATGTATTCATACGTTCATCTGTGATTATATCAATACACTCATACTAAAATGCCAATTTGACTGTTAATTAATAGTTTACAGAATACATTTCTACTTCTGAAATGTTCAGCTTATAAAGTTACAAGCTAAACCTAACTTACTTTATCCAAAATTGACATAGTCCATTATCAATTGAATACATGCATTTTTTTCCTAAGATGAACTCCCTGAACTATTCAACGTCAACGATTCTCCACATATTTCACTTACACTTGCTATTTTCTCTAAAATGTTTTCTGTTGAGTTCACTCACACATTGTTTGTCAATGTAACAATGCATTTTATCGGTGTTTGAATCCAGTACGAATTTCTTTAGTAAGGTTTGCCTGCAACTCAAGTATTCATAAATGTATCCAACTTTCTGTATTCATTATTATAACCTCATTTTACATCTCAACTATGTGCCACGCTGAAATAAAAGCCTGTCGCAAATACATTAGTCTGTCAGTCGCAATTCAAATATTTCACGATCATAAAAATCCATATTTTTATATGCATGCAGAATCTGTGAATAATGTTGTTAATGTTATATTCTTTACGAGCTTCTGTGGTACACTTTTCACTGTCAATCCCCTAGCACCAAAACAAAATTAATTTCTTTATCTTTTCAAGATGACAAAATCTCTTACCTGAAGTTCTTACATGTAACTTCTCCACTAACTAAAAGCAAAAAGCAACAGTTCAAGAACAGGAGCTTATTCCGTCTTTATATTATGTTATACTTTGTTTGGGATACCAAGTGTAAGGGAACATTTTTAATCAGAAAATTATATATACATGTACATGTAGGTGCATTATCCATCACGTATTCTTTAGTTTAGGTAGTTCAAGACACCAACTCTACAGTCATTGACAGTTCTCCGTACTTCGCCACACAATTAAAGTCTACTGTTCTGGTTGGCACAGCTGTTCCATGAACAGAACTGCTCCGGATTTATTGTCATATATAAAAAACAAGAATGGATGATCTGCCTTGAATTCTAGAGGTCCAGAAGCGCAAGACATCCACACAATCCAAGATGTAGCTGCTACTGCCTCACTGCCTTCTTCATTCACATTTAAGGAAGCCTTGTGGATCGCTTTGGATATGAAGACATCTTTGTCTCCTGTCATCCCTGAGAAGTCAGCCTTGGCAACATCAAATGGATCATTCATACCCATCTTCCTCAAGACATCATTCAAGACAAAGTACTGCTCCAGGTTAAACCTTGGGAGATACATCATGACAGTAGGGCTGTCATGCATACGAGCTTCTGTCACCCAGGAGCCAATCTTCTCTTGACTCAACTTCTTCTGCACGTCAGCCAGTCCATCTACTTGATCAGGTAACACAATAAACATGCTCACTTCATTCTTGAGGTAAGGTAGCTCCAGAACAGAACTGCTCACGGAATCGTCACGAGCGTAGTTGAACTTGTCTGTCTTGTGCATCATGGTAATCTTCTCGTATCCACCAACAGTACGGAACTTCCCATTAAAATGTGTGTCCTGACATCTAAACTTAGCAGCCCAATCTCCTTTGAAGTAGATAGTATTGACCAGCACCAAGCGAGTCATAGCATCGATTGATCCTGCAGCAAGTAAGTCTCTGATGCGGTTTGCAGTTTGCTTCTCCACCCAGGAGTTGATGTGTTGACGAGAACCTCGTCAACTGGCTCCGTAGTTACTTCTTGCTGTCATCAATAAATGTCGCAAGGACATCCAAACCCTTCGGACCAAACAATCTGTTGGCAGCTACCAGAGTGCAAGGAGTTGCAGCACGGAACAACTCAGTATCCAAGTCAGCAATTAACTGATGAGGAGCAGATTCTTCTGAGCTGTTGGAAGGAGAAACTCGACTCATCTGGCTTGCTGTCTCACCAGCGGGAGCTTCAGGACTGAAAACCAGAGCTCTCAGGTCAGCAAATGACTGATAAAGAACAGATTATTCTAAGATGTTGAAGTGAAGTACTTGACTCATCTGGCTTGCTGTCTCACCACGTGCCCCCATCAAGGTCATAGCAAGTGCAGTGGAGATGCTCAGAGGAGAAAAGAAGATGTTGTTGTTGGAGCTTCCTCCCTCAGCCAACATGCAAAGGTGTTAGTAACATTGGCAGCATTTTGAACCAGACCGACATCTGAAACGTGGGTTGCCATGGTATCAGTAGATTGGGCTGAAAATGAGAATTTGAAAAATTGAAGAAGCCTTTTATACAGCTTGTCCGTCGATGATGTGAGTTTAGCATATAATGTAAATGGGACATGACGATGCAACAATGAACACATATGTATCCATAAATGATTAGCACAACTGCACAACTGCAGAAGAGCGCTTCAATCATGTGGTCTTTGCTCTGTGATTCAACCAAACGTAATTCTATACAAGCATCATTTCACATCTTGGGAATTCTTTTTCGAGGGGGGGGGGGCAGTAACAGGAAACAAATTTTCTGAGACGGAAAGCCATAGTAACGTTTATATGAATTGAACTTGACTTGGCAACAACAAAGAGTTCCAGTTTTATTTCAGAGTTTCCTGTTATAAATTTGGAACACACGTCATCCTGGTTGGAACTAACAATATCGGGCGAGTCAAAACGAAAGTGACCAACTTGGGAAAAAAATATAAAATCAATATGTAGCTCGTTCCGTTTCATAAAAAAAGAACTATAAATTACATGTTATTGACTACTAACTGCGAATATTCCACGAAATGTGTCTACTCTTTTCCCAAGTAACGACTATTTCAATAACAAAATATCACAAATACTCAGTTGTCCATGCACCACTGATAAATAATTTACAGTTATATACGAACAATGAATGAATGGAGGAGATCATACAAAGGAAAGCATACTAAAATCGCAATTAACATTTCGGAATCAAACTTATTCCTCATATTCAAAATACAAAATCTGCCAGTAGAAATAATGTTTCAGTCTTGATTGAAGTGATTAAAATCTCATTTGTATCGGAATGCTGGTTTGTAATCTGTAATTCTCACTTAGCTAAATTGCATTCCATGGAAAGCCATAAAAATGGGTTGTTTTGGTAAAACATGCATAACGTCCAAATAGCATTGATCAATTTCAATATCATTGTTTTTTTAAGATGAGTGGAAGAACATGCTCTTTAAGATATACTTCATTGGTGTTTCAAATTTGAATGCTTTTTAAGAAACGAAAGTCACTTTTTTCGACTCGCCCTCTTCATGTATGAGAGTCTCCTTTATGAGCCTCGATAAATTTGGTAGATCAGTACTTGGGAATACAGCACGGATTGATAAGTTTTTTTTATGACTAGACAGTATTTGTATGGGGTCCTATAAGGAACAAGATTCAAGATTTCAACACTGCTTTCTACTCCACATAGATTAACTTTGACTGTTAAAATATAATATAAAATAATTTGGACAACTCCTGGGATTTGAATTTTGAGGGCTAGGTTTCTCCCGTGTACCCATGTTTTATTTCACAGGTTACCAGTTCTCATGAATGTGCACCCCTATTAGTTGGTTAACCAATTACGAGGTGACGTGCCTGTAAGAACAAGGTTGCATTGGCTATTGCGATACTGCATTCCTCCCCTAAAATGTACAAATTCATACACGTTCAAGTTCAACACCAAATAGCAACCTGGAAATCCATTGAAACAAAATCACAACATTGACAATTCACACGACAGAAATATCGGCATAAACAACGACAACACAAGGGGGGGGGGGGAATTAAGAAACTTACCGATATGATAATCTGAAAAGTTCTGCCTGGGCGCAGTCACACAAGACGATAGTTAAAGCGCCTGGAACTGCGCAGAAAGAACACTGACTAAGCCGGAAGTTTGGATCCGCCCGATCCAGTAAACGGAATCAGCATTAGTTCTGTAATATCGCCACCATACGCTCAATCTCCGTGCAAAAAAGCGGGCGCTATATTCAGGTCTGCTTTAACTATTCAGTCCCAATAATGAGATGCCTTGGCCTATATACATTTATTATATGTCTATGTTCAGTCCACAGACATTATGCACGCGCTACCGATAGTCTTTTTATTCCATATTTACTACCAGCAGGATGCCGCGGCACGCGCGGGTGGAGTCGTAAAGTTTGTATGCTGTATGCTTTAAAAAAGTTCAAATGAAAAAAAAAGGAATTTAAGAGTTGAAATCATCTTGCGTGAACGAAAGCCTACATAGTTGTGGAAATCAATGCTTAAAAGATAGTCAGTGGGTTTAACTATTGTCTAGGCCTATCTGCATTTTGGGGAACACTCTTTGAACGTCTCAGGGTCACGTTTTGATACCGCAAGTGGCAGACTGATTTTTGCGAATACAAAGAGTGCTGTGGACGAAATCGTGTTTCATGACTGTGCTTGCTTTTCACTGTTTTCTCAAAAATTGTACTATCCTCCACTGAGCTGAAACTTCAATAGGTTAGCATTGCCAAATTTTCTTAGGATTTTGAGTGGTGCTATTATTGGACACAAACAAAATGCATGAAAAGCAAATGATCTTATGTGCCTTTAAATATGACATGCTACAAAATGTATACCCATTAATTAAAAAAACCCACAAATGAACGCGAGACAGTGCCGTGCTGTACTCAATATGATGCCCGTGACGAGGCTGTTTCCACGCAATCACGCATGCGCGTTTTGAGGCCGTGATGGGGCAAAATGGAAAATCTATCACGAGAAAAAAACCCTCATGCAACACTGGCTAATACAGTCCTGCAGATATGTGACAAAATATTGTTCACTTTTTTTCATAAAAACGTGAAACTTGGCACAGGTGTTTATGCGAGAAAATGTTTTGGATGTGGAGCCTTCGCAAATATACCCTTTTAGGGGTGTGGCAGCCATTTACAAAAGGGGGACTGGTCATGCCCGCAATAAAAACGGTCGTTCCCACTTGTCCCAAAAGCAGGAAACTCCACAAAGACATTATTATATAGATTATAAGTGTATATACTGTGGGAAACACTCGTCAGTCGATAGACTATACGCAACACCTTGGAGTGTTATTTATACTTTAAGATTTGCGGAATTCTTTCCTTTGATCGTAGAGGTTACACAACAAACAATGTAAAGAAAAGAGGCATTGCTGGCGCGTCAAAAACTAGACCAACAATTCTTTTCATAGCCTTAGACGACCTCAATTCCATTATATTTTCCTTCCTTTTAAAAATCCAGACGTCAAACTCCCACGTATTTGTTCAATAGCTTATCATCACAGACAATGTGTCAATGCCCGAGGGTACAGGGCACGAGTATAGAACCGTAACGATTGCAACAAAGGCTATAACAGCAGGGTGTATGTATTTAGGGCTTGGAATTGAACTACAGGAATTCAGTATGTGCAGGCCCAGTACTTTTGCGAACACAAAAAGACCGAAGAAGAAATCATAAGCTTCAGTTTAATACTAACGAACTGCTGTATTGCAACACTTAATTGTTAAAACACCTGATTAAAGTTACACGCTATTAATCTAAAATGTACCAGGTTTAATAGTAATACTTCTGATTATGTTATTCTGAATGGAGGCGTCCATTGTGCAAAAAATAAGCACCTGTAGGTTTTCTAATCATTATAAATGATGCAGCTCTGAGTGCTCATTCCGAATACTGGAAATATGTCAATGATCTTACCTATGACGAAAATAGACGAATCATTGGAATGACCATGTTTACAAAATGATTTGGATGATTTCACAGATAAGGCAAAACATAATCACCAGAAATTAAACCCGTCTAACAACATGCACAGTCTTTTATCACGTCTGTTATCACATGAACATACGTACCTGTGTGATTATAACAATACACTAATAGTAAACTGCCAGGTTTACTGTTAATTGATAGTGTACGTACATTTCTACGTCATAATTTTTTTCAGCATATAAAGTTACAAGGTCGTAATTGCAAACTATTACTTTATCCAATTTGACATAAAAAAATTAAATCCATTTCCAATTTTATTTAGATGCATGCATTTTTTTCAGATAAACTCTGACATTTACGATTCAACGTTAAGGATTCTCCCCATATTTCACTTACACTTCAGGCATTATATTATGATTTTTCCAGATTGATTTTCATGTGACTTAACGCACACAATGAAAATGTAACAATGTACTTTATTGGTGCTTGAACGCAGTATGAATTTCTTTGGTAGAAGGTTTGCCTCAGTCCCATGATGATTCTGATATCTAGTTTCTTTGTGGATTTATCTTAACACAGGTTGACAGTTTTGCCCTGTGCAGTAAACCCACACATTCATTCTTGGCCTTTTACAATGTTTGAGGAAACCAATGTGCTTTGTGGCCAATGTTCAAGGGTTTCAGTTTTTGATTTTCATTTTAAAGTATTCCTTAATTCATCCAACTTTCTGTGTTCATATTATAACTCCATTTTACATCTTCAAAGTGTGCCACGCTGAAATATGTCTGTTGCAATTACATAAATCTGCCAGTTTCAATTAAAAAACTTCCTGATTATACACATCAGTTTATTTTTATAATACATGTAGAATCTGTGAAAAATTTTAAAATTGTTTTTGTTCATCGAAAGCTTCAATGGTACACTCTTTCATTCGCTGTCCATTCCCTAGCAACAAACGAAATGTCTTTATAAATTCATGTTGACGAAAAAAACAAACTTGAACTTCTCTAATGAAAAAAGAGAAAACAAAATGCTTTATAATATTATACCAACTATCACAGTTCAAGAAAAGGAGCTTATTCCAACATTATACGTTATACTTTTTTATCCAACAAGTCTAAAGAGAATTTTGTTTTAATCAAAAGATCACATATGCATTGTGTATAACACATCCAGTGTTGTTTAGCTTAAGTGCTTCAATACACCTGCTCTACAGTCATTGACAATTATCCATACTTTGCCACACCAAAGTCTACTGGTTTGGTTGGCACAGCTGTCCCATAAACAGAACAGCTCTGGATTTATTGTCATAAATGAACAGCAAGAAAGGGTGATCTGCATTAAATTCTACAGCACCTTCTGGTGGGAAATCGATACCACAGCACATAAGCCAAGATGTAGCTGCTGCTGCCTCACTGCCTTCTTCATTCACCTTTAAGAAAGCCTTGTGGATCGCTGTGGATATGAAGACATCTTTGTCTCCTGTCATCCCTGAGAAGTCAGCCTTGCCCACATCAAATGGATCATTCATACCCATCTTCCTCAAGACATCATTCAAGACAAAGTCCTGCTCCAGGTCAAACCTTGGAAGAGACACGATGACAGTAGGGCTGTCATGCATACGAGCTTCTGTCACCCAGGAGTCAATCTTCTCTTGACTCAACTTCTTCTGCACATCAGCCAGCCCATCCACTTGATCAGGTAACACAATGAACATGCTCACTTCATTCTTGAGGTAAGGTAGCTCCAGGATAGAACTGCTCACGGAATCGTCACGAGCATAGTGGAACTTGCCTGTCTGGTGCATCATGGTAATCTTCTCGTACCCACCCACAGTACGGAACTTCCCATTAAAATTTGTGTCCTGATAATCAAACTTAGCAGCCCAATCTCCTTTGAAGTATATGGCATTGACCAGCACCAAGCGAGTCATAGCATTGATAGATCCTGCAGCAAGTAAGTCCTTGATGCGGTTCACAGTTTGCTTCTCCACCCAGGAGTTGATGTGTTGACGAGAACCTTCCCCATCACCAATGAAATCAAGAATTTCCATACTGGCCTGCAGTACTTCTTGCTGTCATCAATAAATGTCGCAAGGACATCCAAACCCTTCGGACCAAACAATCTGATGGCAGCTACCAGAGTGCAAGGAGTTGCAGCACGGAACAACTCAGCATCCAGGTCAGCAATTAACTGATGAGGAGCAGATTCTGCTGAGCTGTTGGAAGGAGGAACTCGACTCATCTGGCTTGCTGTCTCACCAGCGGGAGCTTCAGGACTGAAAACCAGAGCTCTCAGGTCAGCAAATGACTGATGAAGAGCAGATTCTTCTAAGATGTTGAAGTGAAGTACTTGACTCATCTGGCTTGCTGTCTCACCACGTGCCCCCATGAAGGTCATAGCAAGTGCAGTGGAAATGCTCATAGGAGAAAAGAAGATGTTGTTGTTGGAGCTTCCTCCTCAGTCAACACTCGAAGAGATTAGATGCAAAGGTGTTAGTAACCTTGTCAGCATTTTGAACCAGACCGACATCTGAAACGTGGGTTGCCATGGTATCAGTAGATTGGGCTGGAAATGAGAATTTGAAAAATTGAAGAAGCCTTTTATACAGCTTGTCCGTCGATGATGTGAGTTTAGCATAAAATGTAAATCGGACATGACGATGCAACAATGAATACATGTATCCATAAATGATTAGCACAGCTGCACTACTGCAGAAGAGCGCTTCAATCATGTGGTCTTTGCTCTATGGTTCAACCAAACGTAATTCTATACAAGCATCATTTCACATCTTGGGAATTCTTTTTTGGGGGCAGTAACAGGAAACACATTTTCTGAGACGGAAAGCCATAGTAACGTTTATATGAATTGAACTTGACTTGGCAACTACAAAGAGTTCCAGTTTTATTTCAGAGTTAGTTTCNTGTTATAAATTAGAGCACACACGTCATCCTGGTTGGGACAAACAATATCGGGTGAGTCAAAACGAAAGTGACCAACTTGCGGAAAAATATAAAATAAATATGTAGCTCGCTCCGTTTCATAAAAAACAACAAACATGAAGTACATGTTATTGACTACTAACTGTGAAAATTCCACGAAATGTGTGTACTCTATTCCCAAGTAACGTCTATTTCAACAACAAAAAAATCACAAAACTCAGCTGTCCATGCACCGCTGATAAATTATTTACCGTTCAACGAACTGATGAATACCCATTAAAACAATGAATGAATGGAGGAGATCATACACAGGAAAACATACCAAAATCGCAAATATCATTTCGAAACAAACTTATTCTTCAAATTCAAAACACAAAACCTGACAGTAAAAATAATGTTTCAGTCTTGATTGAAGTGATTAAAATCTTATTTGTATTGGAATGCTTGTGTGTAATCTGTAATTCTCACTTAGCTAAATTGCATTCCATGGACAGCCATAAAACTGGGTTGTTCTAGTAAAACATGCATAACGTTGTTCAATTTCAGTATCATTATTTTTTTTAAGATGAGTGGAAGAACATGCTCTTTAAGATATACTTCATTGGTTTTTCAAATTTGATTGCTTATTAAGAAACGAAAGTCACTTTTTTCGACTCGCCCTCTTCATGTATGAGAGTCTCCTTTATGAGCCTCGATAAATTTGGTAGATCAGTATTTGGGAATACAGCACGGATTGATAAGTTTTTTATGACTAGACAGTATTTGTATGGGGTCCTAAGGAAGGAGATTCAAGATTTCAACACTGCTTTCTACTCCACATAGATTAACTTTGACTGTTAAAATATAATATAAAATAATTTGGACAACAACTCCTGGAATTTTGAGGGTTGGGTTTCTTTTAGGGTACCCGTGTACCCATGTTTTACTTCACAGGGTACCAGTTCTACCCATGAATGCACACACCTATTGGTTGGTTAACCAAATACGAGGTGACGTGCCTGTAAAAACAAGGTTGCATTGGCTATTGCGATACTGCATTCCTCCCCTAAAATGTACAAATTCATACACGTTCAAGTTCAACACCGAATAGCAACCTGGAAAACCAGCCAAACAAAAACACAACATTGACAATTCAAACGACAGAAATATCCGCATAAACAACGAAAACACAGGGGGATTGAGAAACTTACCGATATGATAATCTGAAAAGTTCTGCCTGGGCGCAGTCACACAAGACGATAGTTGAAGCGCCGGG
>CM057137.1:8309343-8408844 GCA_029964075.1 Patiria pectinifera | reverse complement strand
AGATTTTGATTCATCATGAATATGGACCAGCTATATTAGGCGAATAAAACCAAGATTCAGTCTTGGAACAAGACAACAAGTTCAAGTTGGATTGTCCTTGCTATTATCTTTAATATTATTATATTTTTGTAACCTTGGCTTTTTCATATCATAAGGTTAACATATTTTTACTGGCTCTGAAATGACCACAAATGGCGAGTCAACGCCTGCATTTCTTGAAAACTGGTTTTGACCAGGCGAGGGCCAAAATCTGCTCCAGTCGAAGCCTGAGACCTAAGTCAGGATTTCAAAAACCCTTATTAAAATATCTGATGTGTAATTATTTGTCTGTTGGGTATATCAGTGTTACATGTATGTAGTTATAGAAAAATTATTGTTAAAGTTTATAATATATGTAAAGTAACTGTTTTAGAAAATAGAGACATGTTTCTAAATTTGTAACCAAATTTAAAATTATATGAAAAAAATAATATTTGCTATTTTCTTTTGAAAGGTTTTGTTTTAAGAAGAGGGAAATGGAGTGTTGTACATTTACATGGTTTTTGTAGAAAACAGACTGGAAATTTGAATATCATGCATTATTAACTCCACACCTCAAACATTCCTGTGCAATTCCATTACATGGAAAAACTACAAAGGAGCTATATTGTACCAGAGAATTATACGCCTTACGTACTATTTATATCTTTAATTAGGAACACTTTTTCTATCAATCTTCCATCCTCTCTTTACCTGACCTGTTGAGGGCGCCATACAACTGGTTCCCTGCATTGGCTCAGGTATTTACGCTATTTATGGAAACCGGGAAATGTTATCGAGGACTGTAATGTTATTGGGGCAGAAAATAGTTTCCTTATTTGGAAATTGTAAGCAATGTACATGATTTCATGACATGATTTCATGATTTTCAGAAAATTGAATCTGCGAGTAAAAGAGAATATACAACATTTGTTTTTGCTGTAATTTTGGATGGGGGGGGGGGGGTTTACTATTTTATGGAAAATATTGTTACACTTGCTTGTTTGAAGTTTTGTGTTTGTAGTTGCTGGAAAAACCACCAAAAAACAATCATGTTCCTGTGGTCTGGTTCCCTGACCACCCACTGAAGATGAAACGGAACAATTTATAGACGTCGGGGAATTGTAAAGTCAGGGAAACAGTCTAGCTGGCTTGTACCCATTCATAGGTGTGTAATTGATTGCAACATTTGTTTTTGCAAACAAAATGCGGACTAACTAAATGTGTAAATTGGGGGCAGTATTTGAAAAAAAGCCAGTTTTTTTCCCAACGCTGGTCGACAGACCAGTGTTGGAAATTGATACAAAAATACCACTTTTCTTGAAAATGACTGCACACCAGGTGCCATGATTTTACAGGATACTTTAGACTGTCATTCACATAACAGTCTGGTAAGATATTTCATCATAATAATTTGGTAGTTTTGTTTTTTGAAGAGAGCAGTTATGTTGTATATTCCCTTTAAAGGGAAGATACATTTGCAAATATCAAAAAAAAAATGATCAAATTATTACGAAGTACCTTACTGGACTGTTAGGAAATGACAGTCTAAAGCATCCTTTAAAATCTTGGCTCATGGTGTGCTGATATTTTCAATAAAAATTGTATTTTTCAAACGCTGGTCGGCCGACCAGCGTTGGAGAAAACTGTCTTTTTTTAAAAACTGCTCCTATTTTTTTTATATTTAGGTATTCCGCATTTTCTTTGCAATTGATTACACACCAGTGAAGGGGTACAAGCCAACTAGACTAAAATTGCTCCGTTTCATCTTAAGTGGGGTCAGGGAACCAGTCGACAAGAACATGATTGATTTTTTGGGGGGGTTTTTTTCAGCATCTACAAGCCCGAAAGGTGAAACAAGTCAGTTTAACAATATTTGCTATAACATACTAATCCTCCAAATCCATTTATTTCTGAAAACTGCAGCAAATGCAAATGTTGTACATTCCCTTTAAGCAAAATCGTTGAAAGCCTTATTTTCACAGTTTTTCAATATAACAAGACAGCTGTCATCTAAAAAAAAAGAAACATTCGAATATCCTTGTCTAAAATATTTGTTTTGCAGACTTAAAAACTAAATTGACCGTTAAAGCCATGCTTTCTGAAAAAAAAGCTACATTGTCCATGTCTACAAATTGTAAACAGCGCCCCCAGTGTTCAATTTTGTAATAAATTCACGAGTACGCAATTCTTTTTTTTTCCTTGAATGACTAAATTATTTTCATTGACGGGTAGGGGTGGGTAGAGGGTTTACCCCCACCCCACCCCTTGTGCCGCAGAAAAGGGAAAACAATGCAGAAATGTACATGCCTGTAACCCCCCTCCCTCCTTTTTTTTTTATTGAGCCAAACCTGGATCCGGAATTAGTTCTTCAAAAATATATACTGTCTTTTCAGATTTGTTTTGGATTTGATTTGTGCTATTTTCGACTTTCGGCCCGAACAAATTTTTGTAAGTACCTTTTTTAGTGAATGACGCATATATACGAACGAAAAAAATGGCCCATGTTTTTATTACGGAATAATGACTTAAAAGATAATTGACTTTTCACTCAATTTTGGAATTGCAGGCGTTTCTTTTTTGTGCGTTGGTAATTGTCTGAACTTCTAAAGAGCAGAATCAACCAAAAATAAAACCCCTTTTTCTGAAGTTCGCATGCGTCCAAACATGGAGGAATATTCCTCCATGGTCCAAAAGAGGAAAAAGTATTCCCCCTAAAACCCAGTCGGACAGGGACAGACTGAGCAAGTCTAGTTCTATTACACGGACAATGTGACGGATGTTGATCTCCGGCTTCGCGCGTATTTCTGTTTCCTTGAACCGTATACCGCGGCATCATGCATTACGGGCAAAAAGTTTGTCGACCCTATTATACGGGTCGCGCTGAGAAGTGACGAATCAGCAACCCCGTTACATAGACCCTGGAATGACGTCGCAGTTATTATCCAATCGGAACACGTTTCGACCATTTATATGCAAATAGGCCTATTTTTGATCGCCGGCCGGCGCACAGTCAGCTGCGATAGCGGTCAACAAACTTTTCCCATTGCTTACTGTGCATTTCCTTGCCAAGCTGCACACGTGTAATATTACAATGGAACCAGCTGCAGCTCAGCTCCATAGGCCATATGTACGCACTGTGTGTGGTAAATTTTGTAAACAACAGAAAACTTGGCGGTTTCCGAAAGAAAGGACCGATTGCCGGAAAACTTAGGTAAGTCCTCATGATTTCGTAGATTTTGTCGGAGATACACTAATTTCTGTGTTGTTATGGTGAATATCCTGAATACCGGACGTAACTTCAAAGTTTTTTGGGGAAATTTCTAACCCTTGAAATCTGTTAAAAAAAGAAGAAAATATGGTGATTCAATTGTTCCTTTGCAATGTTTGCAAATCGCGTTCTCCGCTTCTCGTTTATTGTTGAGGTCGAATTTCGGTATTTTCTTGACCGTTGTGCCATGGTTGTGCAATATATATTAGACATGTAGTGTAATCAGGATTTTTATAAAAAAAAGGGATTCATGGAGAAAGTGTTGCAGATGACTTTAGTTTACTTCTACTTCCATGCTAGAACTAACACAGCTTCGAATTTTTTACAAATTTAAAATCAGTCTTGCATTGCAAGTTGCACAGTCAGTGACAGTACAGCCAGCAGGTTTATAATATAATTGTTGCATGGGTCGGAAGAATATTAACTACTTGGGGTACCTGGTATGCAGTTCATTATGGAATTAATTAGTTAAGTCCACATCTTCTACCATTCCAATTGAACCCACCAGCATGACCAGGGGATGACCGGAAACAATTCAAACGATTTCGTTGGCTATCCCGGCCAATTGCCGAAAAGGCCTAAATCATCAATTAAAAAAAAATCATAAATAAACAAATTGAAAATTAAATTTCCCCTCTTCTTAGTAAAAGTGTTTTCCCTTCGATGCAACACAAAATGATTGTGTACTAAGTAAGTCTTGGAATATACTAAGTATTTCTAAAACTAAAACTGGGAATGTCTCCCAGTTCAAAAAAAGTTTTGCTTTTTCAACACACAAAAAGATTATGTGTACTTTAGAAAAAAATAAGAAGTGGTGGTCAGGACTCAGGATGCTGTATTCTTTCTATTGCATAACATGGCGGCTACATTTCTTTCCCAGCTACGGAGAAAGAAAGTATTGATCTTTGTCTACCTACAAAAGATTCCTTTTGGTGATCACTCAATAGTTGTCCGCTTGCCCAAAGACAGTGAAGTGTATGACACTGGGGAGCCTATGGAAATTCAATAATGGTAACAAAAAGAGTCACTTGTGTATTGGTAGGCCCTACAGACTGCTTCGTTGATCTTGTTCTCAGCTGTAGCTATGGTTGAACCATGGTTGAACCATGTCCGTGGAGGAAGGAATTAGTGGTTTGCAATGTTACTGTGTATACAGTGTTTAAACGTCGGTGAAGGGCAAAACCTAATTTGATTCATGTGACTGTTATCTTTGCAAAATTGCACAGAGGATGAAACAAGACAAAAAACTGCTTGGGCAAAAAGTTGCACAGTCAGTACTTAATAGTGAAAATCTTGTTTGGACCAACATGTTAAATTGTCCATAGGTATCCCTTTCATGGTTCAGAGCAAAAACCCAGCAAACAAACAAACAAAGAACAACAGCAAAAATCAACAAAATATTTCTTGCAGGAATGCTAGTATTCAAGTGCAAGATTTTTTTAAAGTGTAAAACCTGGTGATAACTGATATATGATCTGGTTATGATGATGTTACTAGGTATGGCTCAATCAGTTAACCACCTGCTATACAGGAACCAAGGAAACAGGAAGTCCTTGACCTTGGGTTACCGACTGGCACAGTTACCAGTTATTGGTTGGCTGCGATGTTGCAACAAAAGTACTGATCTGCCATCATCATTTCGAAATCCAGTCCCCCAAAACTTGGAATTTCAAGTTTTGATAACGGATCTTGAAATTAAAATTCACGTATGAAACACAAGGCCTTAAGAAAAATGAAGGAATAAAAAACAAATCTCATCCGGATTATTTCATCTAAAGAAGTACGTGATATACAAAAATATTCAAATTTCATATAGCTGAATTACAGACTGCCAAGAAAATGGGCAAAACTAGTTCATTGTAGAGACTTTGAAGTTTGTTTTGTGGAAGTTACCTTTTTTTCAGCAGCAGCAAAGAAGGAGAACACTTTCAAATTCTAGGGCAGAATATAAAACTCCTCTGTTGACAAACTTTGTTTAACCTCTCCACTGCCAAGAAAAAAGTAGGCCTATATTGTCCTATCCAACTCGATCGTTGTCTCTGATTAGCCAAGAACTTTCCAGTAAAAAAAAATTGTAGAATGCTCCTGTGGGAATAGGAATAAAGAACCTTTAAATGAAACCTGAAAAAAAATCAAAAAATAGTATCAGCTAGGCACGGTAAAGGCAAAGTTGTGGGTCCTGTTTGTCACAAATCAAATGGACATTTATCCAAGTGTATAAAGGCTGAAGTTCATAAATTGTATCCAAAGGTTACCAGGTGTGTGGCCCAGAAAACCCCACAGGAGTTGCCCCTGGGTAGAGTTCAAGTGTAGAATCCTACAAAAAAAAAGTTTGCAGATATTGCAACATCTGCTCCAATTGCCAATGTTTGTTAATTGCCTGATGCGTGTTGCACGCTGAAATACTTTTATGTGATAACAGTGTATTGTAAAAAGTTGGCGTTCACATACAAACTGGAGCTAGAAATAGTCAAATACTGATGTTTATGATGTCATGGCTGATATATGTATTTTTATAGTTGAGTGACATACATTGTAAACAAAAGCTCAATGTTGCATTGTCAACAATTGTACATGTACAAAACAACAATTGTACAACGTATTTAGATACATGTAGCCAAGATGTGGTAGTCTTGGTTTTTCAAACAACCATGGCTCACATAGAACAAGGGCTGATGAATTGTACAGAATTCATTTAGAGTGTTTGGACTTTTCTTTTTACAAAATCCTAAGCATTGTACGTACCATATTTTTACATTAAAGAGGTTGTGGAATGCTCGAAGACATTTTCGTCATTTTTCAGGTATAGGCCTATGTAGCCTAAGGTGTGATGAAATAAAAGCGACTATTGTTTCTGTCATGAAATGAGTACAAAAGGTACTTTTGAGAGCTGTTTTTCAGGTCCTGTTTCGTCCCGAACATGCAATTTGTGTAAAAGTCGTCGTTGGGGGCAGCAAACAAAACATAGTAAATTGTGACGTAATAAATAGGACTTGTTTATACTACGCTGCATAGGGAGTCCTGTTTGGGAGTTATGTTTTGTTCGCTGCCCCCAACGACGACTTTTGCACAAATTGCACGTTCGAGTCGAAATAGGACCTGAAAAACAGCTCTCAAAAGTACCTTTTGTATTCATTTCATGACAGAAACAATAGTCGCTTTTATTTCATCACACCTAATAGGCTACATATACCCGAAAAATGACGGAAATGTCTTCGAGCATTCCACAACCTCTTTAACAAAACAATGGAGAAGCATAATAGGTTGGTACCAATACTTTGTGGGGGTTTTTTTGTAATCGAATGATTCAGTTTTGTTTTGAAATTAAAAATTGTTGCTTCATTGAAGTCAAGTGTAGTCTAATTTTTCCTTAAATTAATACTTGAAAGCAGATCGTTAGATTTGACATGTTCACCAGTGCCACCTTCAATGTTCCTGTTCAGAAGATATTGAGTAATAATCCAAGGGTTAAATGTTTCGGTCAATATTTGCCCAAGAATTGGTACAATTGTCAGCGATATCTTTCGGGTCCATTGTCCACTGATATCAAGTGGTCTTCAGCTAACAATGGGTTGGCAAACTTTGCGGCTAATGCGGCTATCCAGGTCTTGTTTGCCTTTCTGACCACAAACATGATTTTGATGATGACATGGTATTATTACATGACACCTGCACCACTGTTGCCAGAAACTTGATTAATTAATGATTTCTGGGAAAATATATGTTTTGCTGAAAATTTCATTTCCAAGTTGTTGTTTTCTTGAAGTCTTCCTGGATCTTCCAAAATCCACCACTCTGCAGGAAACCAATGTAACTTTGTGCTTTTTCGTTGGGAATCCAAACCCCATAGCTGAGCTCTACCTTCCTCAGTCCTTCAAAATCCGGCAAAATGTTCTGGAGTTTTAAAGATGCAGAAGACTTTAATAGGGTTGATGTGGTTCAAAGTTCACTTACCGTCCAAGGTTGGTTGTTTGCAGGACCATTTTGAATAGATGCTAATTGAGAGGCTCAGTTGATGTCTGTATTATAGTGTTACTGTTAGTTTAAAATATTGGCAAACTTCGTCTGGGATTACTAAAAGAGTAAATTCTTGTGCAAATCAGACAAATTTCCCTTACCTCATCTTTGGATTCTATCGTAAGTCAGGTCACAAGTCAAATCACAAATCAGTCACAAGTCAGTCACAAGTCTGCCACAACAAGTCACAAGGTCAAGTCACAAGTCAATCACAAGCCGATCACAAGTCAATCACAAGTCAATCGCAAGTCATATCACAAGTCAACCACAAGTCAATCACAACTCAAGTCAATCACAAGTCACAAGTAAATCACATGTCAATCACAGGTCAATCGCAAGTCAAATCACAAGTCAACCACAACTTGAGTAACAATTGTCAAAACCCATGTCAAGTCACCAGTCAGACACAGGTCAAGTCATCAGTCAAAAGTTAAACATCACAAACTCAGGTGAAAAGTAAAATGGGGGGGAACGCACAAGACTGCTATTGTCGCAGTTCGTTGAAACAGTTTTTAACCTGACTTGAGACTGGTTGATATAGCCTATGATGTGATTTAGGATGACTGTGTCATTGCTTAGTGCTTAATTGCTCAGATTTTCTGTTCAATGGTCACAACCTCTTTAGCATTTGACCATTAACTATTGCCAGCATCTTGTTGGTAAGATGGCCAATGTATGTCGCAATCCTTGTGGACAGTGACTAGAGGTTTATCAGTTTTGCTTATCGCGAGTTTTGTGGTCACCGTTATTTCAATAGTCTGGGCTCGCGATAGGGTCTACAACACTTGTTTGCACACTCGGGTCTAGTACCAGGATATGGTATGAGAGTCTGATGGCTCATTTTTATCCAGCTGTTCGTTTAAAAAAAATATATTTTGCAAAAAAAAACGCAGAGCTTTAATTTGTGATCTTGGAAATATGTACATACAGTGGTAAGTGATGTAATATTAAATGATTAATATTAAATGATTTATGTAGTGAAAAAGTAGTTTCCTTTTTGGAGGCAGTTTTATAGTGTTACTCTGCATTGTGAAATCTTTGATTTGGTAATTGTTGGCAGAGTGAATCGTTTTGATGAAACATACAGCAGAACTTGTTTGTTTGTTTGTTGGGGTGTTGGGGTTGTTGGGGGTGTTTGTTTCTTTGTTTGTGATTATTCGCCAATTGGCTGGGAAAGCCAACGAAAGTCTTTCTACTTACTTCCAGTGGGGTCCCTTTTTGGAAGATATAGAGAAGAAATTTTCAGTTCTAGTGGTGGGAGGAAAACCCCAGAATGATATTCTAGGGAAAACCCCAAAATGATATTCTAGGGAAAACCCATGGAATCAGGCAGGGACTGAAAATTGTGAAATCCCAATTCACATGTTGGACCAGGCGGGATTCGAACCCGGGTCACAGCGATGGAAGGCGAGGAAAGTACTGCTACGCCAACCTGATCCCTCTGTTACTTTGAAGTTGAAATGTTCTCTATTGTCAGTTAATTACCTTTCTTCAAAGTGATACTGGAGCCTAACTACATGGAAAATGTGCTACAGAGTTCATGTTGCATACAGGTTTTTCCCCCCTGTTTTTTTTTTTTTTTTGAGTTCCTGATAAGTTCGACTCACAAGTTGCATGAGTGCTGTACACTACAGTGTAGCTTACTTCTGCAGAAAATGTTCCTTTAAGTGTTCAAAAACGGATTTTTAAATAATTCTGTTTCAAAGTTATTCAGAAAAGTTTGAAGTGGCCTGTATTAGATGTATGTCAATAAGTTCACCATTATTTTGCTATTTACCCCATGTTGAACTTTTAGAATTGGTTCATGTTTCAGAATTGCAACACTTGATCCCTTGTCAAGAAAATAAACATGAGTAAACTTTACCCGGAATGTCATTCAGAGAGGGGCAAATATCCTAAATCAGTACGTGTTCTTGAACAATTTTGACTGTGAGTCTAAACAGAGAGCAATCGGCACGTACAGACACTATGTTTGTTTAATTTGGCACAATGAGAGCGTTGTTGAAATGAAATATGCAGCTCAGTTGAACTCCATTGTGTTTCGATCCCATTGTCCAAGTCTCCCAAAGGTCAGTCTGGTGTTTTTTTTATGCCAAGTTTTGGAATGCAGCTGATATGCACAATTTTAAGAAAGAAAAGTCACGAGCAGTTACGAAAGTATAGGGCTACTTCTATGATTTAATTTTACATCATATTTTTAAACAGGTTATAACACATTCATGAACACTCCCATTGTAGATGTAAATATGAAACACCGTGTAGGATAGGTCTAGTACGCGCACTTTCTGGAATGATATTAACCTAACCTAACCAGAGGGCCAGCCTAGTCCTATACTAAGTCATCACTGACTGACTGTGTCTTATGGCTTTTGACTGGTGAGGAGGGCTGGGCAGTGCTATTGTATAGGAGTACCCCGTAAATTCGTCCCATTGTGTGCACCAGATGCAAAAGACTTCCAGTGAATAGCCATTTTTGTTTTTCTCGGTCGTGTTATTTAGTTTAAGCTCTGAAAATTATCAAGTTAATCCAGAAGACAATCAGATAACCCAGAATTCTGATAACTTGCCCACATTTTCTTTGGACCGCTATATGTAAATGAGTTGATCCTATAGGCCCTATCAGAAATGTATGATAGCATAGACCCAGGATCTTTGTTGAAAGCATTTAAAGTCTTTTGTCTTCGTGGATTGTTTGAAAATGTTTACAACTTTACATATATAGGCCTACCTCTGATTCGAAATTGATAAATCAGATGTTCATCAAATAAGCAGAAGGCTGCAGAAACAATCCGTAAATAATTTTATAACCAAAACATTACTTTTGAAATTTACTATTTGAAAATTCAATAGGTCAAGTTTCACTCTTTCTTTTTGAAATGTGACGGAAAATTAACATTGTTACCACATTTACAGATTTTGGCTTATTCTCTCTCAACATTCAGCCTTGAGTTGACCCTCAACAGGTTAATACAACACACAAAACAATAAATTATAAATTAATATTTGGTTGATTAAGTTTCAGAGGGTACTTTTCTGCACCTCATTTACCTTGAAACAGTTGGATGCAAATATAATAATATACTGGTACCCAAGTAATTGTTTTCATTAAAAACAGTTGCAGATGATTAAATGCTGGTATTCTGTTACATTGTATACATTTGTCTCAATTTACAAACAGCAGTTCGTGTTGCTGGTCCAAATACAGTGACAAGCACATCACAAAAAGCTGTCATATCCATTTTGGATATTGAGGCTTTTTTAATATCAAAAATAAAAAAAAAATTCCCGTTAGAAAGAATTGTTTGTGTCATAAATATATAGCATTGTTTTTATTTAACTTATATGTGGGGTGTTCTGGTAAAATGGGACGGAACTGGGCACAGGCCCTGGTGGAGAAAAATGAAGGGAAAAAAACGAATGGGTTTAATTTTTTTTTTGATTTTCAGATTTAGTAATATTTGTAATCTTTGACATGTTGACTACACATAGTTTACAGAAACAGTATGAATATCATGGAATAAAAGTGTTTTTAAGGAAAACCAATTGCATCTTTCTTTTTGTGACTTCAAAACTCGAAACTTGAAAGACCATTTTCTCAGTATTTTTTTTTTTTAACATGTTGATAAATGTAAGTTTAATAAAGCAGCCATAACTTGTCAATGGAATGTCCGATTGAAGCGCAACAAACAGTATTGTAAGGAGAATTTTATTCTCTTTCCTAATACCTGCAAACCCTCATTTCATCCTCTGCCCAGTTCTGTCTCATTCGGCTAGAACGCTTCATATTATTATGTTCATATAATTTCTCAGACTAAAATATGGCTATTTTTACTGTATTTACATCCAATTTTCTAGGCATCAAAAAAAAAAAATTCTGATTTCATCCTTCAAAACTAATTTTATAATTAATCCATACGACAGTATGAAAACACAGACTTATTTACGTCACTCACCTATTATGTGCGTGTACGTACTGCATGTAAATTAATGCATTAGTGGGAACAACCAATAGCAACCGTACATGTCTAGCCGAGGAGTAGCCTTTATTCAGGCTTTAATGAATAAAACGAAAAGTTTGTTGACCAGTTCCGCGTAGAGGCCATTCATACGGTACACTACCGTAATGTTATAAGGGGGAGCTACAGCAAAAATGCCATTCAAATGCCAGATGCCAACGCGCACTCAACCAGATTTTTTTTATCTCTACAGAAAATAAAGTGAAATTCAAGTTCTTTTGAAATTTCTTTCTTTTCAAGGCTTGAAGAATCAGTGTGAATGAGAATAGACAATTTGCCGTGGATTGCAGGCTGTTTTGCTGACGTTAACGAACACAAATTCGTCAATTTTCTTGGCAGCTTTTGCAATCGAAACAAAAGGATTGCATAGGTAAGTAAGTTGTTTCGTTTCATTTTCAGTTTTAAAAAATTCCGAAAGCACCGACAGAAAGCAGTTTGAAATGGTGTAACACTTTTCTTATTTCTTTGGTGTTATCGTTGGACATTTACTTTTGTGAGAATTATTTGATGTTGCAAAATCTGTGCAACAGAACGGAGTAAATGATGATGAATTTAAAGAAGTTATAATTGTTCTCCATCGTTTGGTACAACAAAGATAATAACCAGTTATCAAATACAAATTTGAAATTTGAACAAATAGGCCTATAGTATCAGTCAAATTTCTTTGTTTCCTCCAACATGAAGGCAGCTGTAATCTCAAATTTCCTTAATCGTGTCCATTTGTTTGTCTTTTTAAACATTTTTTCTTTTTGTTTGAAATTGAAAAGGTATTTTAAGAAAGGCTTTGCTTTTAATTCATTGGATCAATTCATATTTATTTCATTGATGGAACACAGCCAACAATTCATATCCCCTAACATATGTGATATTTACATACTACTATGGTGCCAAAGTTTGTTGACCTGGAGAGTGTACAGAGGAAGTGATTATGCAATTCACATATTCATGCTATTAAAGAGTAACAGACAAAGGGATTGGTTGTAGGAATTTGCTGTTGAATATTCATATTGGCATATGTTGGAAACTGTCTACTGATTGGTTTAAGGGATTACATGTAATACATATCTCCTGGCTTTGTCTAAGGCCTGCATGCATGGTGTATACATTGAAATGAAATGGAGAAAGTTTGTTGGCCCCTGTCTTTTGAATTATTCATGAGTTAATCGCATACTAATGTAATACTTGTTCCATTATTAAATTTTCTTCTTTGTGTGATGCTGGAAATATTTTGCAAGCCTCCCAATATTTTCCAGCTACACAAAGAAGAAAATAATACTTTTTGTGGTTAAAATTTCAATTTCAAATGCTTTTTTCTTTAGTTTTGACTTTTTAAAGATTTTTTTCTGTGAATTGATATTTGATTAATTTGACTGTGTTACAAGTAATATCACTAAAAAATACACTAGTTAAATACATTATAATAATAATAAATAATAATATCTAATTCTTGTATAGCGCCAAATCTGTCAAAATTGACGCTCAAGGCGCTTCACAGAAATATAAATGAACAGCTTAAAATTTAAGAATAAACTAAAACTTATACAAGACAAAACCTTTAAAATAACTTTAAAATAATATGGTTGATAAAAGACAGCCCAATTGTCAAGATAGGCATTACATTTACAATTTATTTTTGTTGCCTAAATAAATTCTAAAAAAAAAAAAATTGAACATATCTTGTGAAAATCTACATTTGATAAAAGCTGTTGGCCAATTCAGTTTTCAAACCTGCATTCAAAATACACCATTGATTTGTGAAGCTAGATTTTTGTTGTTGTAATTTTCCTTCCAACCTGGCGCCGAAAGTGAAAAATACCGAATTACAATAACATCAGGGTTTTTTTCCCCAAGCCTTTGTCTTTCCTTCCTCATTAACACTCATATTACATGTGAAAGTTTGTTGAACTCCCAATGTACTGTAGGTAGGTAGGTATTCATGTACAGAATACAATGTGCATGTACCTGTACTGTACATGTACATGTATGTACATGTACATGTACATACTGTACATGTACATTGTACATGTACATGTACTGTACTGTACATGTACATTTGTACATGTACATGTACATATGAACATGTAACATGCAGATACTGCATGCATTGCATGCATTGTGGTTTCTTGTAGTGAAAGTTTGTTGAACTGTTGGTGAGAGTGGGCCAACATGAATATGCAAGACCTTGATGCACTGTGATTGGTTGATGAGGCTACTGCAGCAAGGCATGGGGAAAAGTTTGTCAACCCCTGCTAGGGCAGTGTGACTAGGCTGTGTCTGGGAAAGTTTGTTGACCAGGGTGAAAGTGATGCATATTCATGGTGATGTGGTTTGCGCATGGGCAGGATACAGTATGATGAAAGTTTGTTGGCCTTGATCACTCAGGGAGGAAGGAACACATGGATCACACTGGAGCTGCAGTGAAAATGATAAAATATTAAAACTTTCTGGTAAAATCATGAACAATATTTTTGTTTAAATTGGAAATGTACACGTATGTACATGATCTTTGCATACTACGTGACGGCTACTTGACCTAAGATTTGTCAGAATCTTTTTAATAAAATGCATTATTCATTCATGACTTGACCATTTCTCCAGTCGGACCATTTTTAACAAGATTTATCAAAATAAATTGTTAATTTAAAGGTGAAATGAAACCAGGATATACCTTATCTGAAGAACAGCCTTAAAAACAAATTTCAGAAAATTTGCGGCCCTTGATTGGATGAGAGCACATTTCTCATGAATAATTCATTGTAAGAGAGCTTCCCAAAATCCTGGACTTTTGTACCCTGAAAATTGGCAGCTCTTGATTGGATGAGAGACGTTTTCATCATATGAATAATTCACTGTAGGTGGGATTCCCGAATCCCATATTTTTGTATCCTGAAAATGTGCAGCTCTTGATTGGATGAGAGCACATTTCCATCTCATGAATAATTCATTGTAGGAGGGATTCCAAAAATCTGACATTTTCGTATCCTGGAAAGTGAGAAAGTTTGTTAACCCGTGAACATCAAGCGAGTGAGTCACAAGTTATCAGACGTACCTTATTTTTTGGTGATTTAGTTTTTTTTACAAATCTTGCACAAGGGAAATCAATTTGAAAGTCTGTTTTTTCCCCTCAATATCCTTCTATTTTTATATGTTTCACTCATCAGAGGGAGTTAAGGTTCAGACTATACAATGAAAAAAATGTGTATGAAAAATTTACTTCATAAATCCAATGCTCTTAGGACTTATTTCTTTGGATCAGGTCATAAATGTAAACCTTTTCACACTAAACAAATCTGGGGGTTGATCGACACAGGGTTGAAAACATGTGGCGTTTCACACTTGAACTTAAGTCAAGAAACCCCACGTCCACTCTGTGATTGATTTTGCCCTGGGTTGAACTCAACCCTGCTCCAGACCAGGGTTGAAATTTTCAACCCGGGTTGAAGCCCTTGCCAGGCTTCAAAACGGTAATAACTGAGCAAAATAAGCTCGGTTTGCACTTTGCACAAAACAAAGTGTGAAACGACACAGGGGTGAATGTAGGGTTTAAAAGTAGAAAACTCAACCCGGGCGGCACTGGGTTCGCCCAGGATTGAGTTCAACCCAGGTTAAGAGGCTCTAGTGTGAAAAGGCTTTTAAGCGAGATTCATGCCTGGTTCTACTTACCGCTCCATGAATTAAGTGGAAATCCCCAGTTTAGTTTCTTGTACCAGCCTGCCATCGATTCTTAATGGAGTTTTTCCCGGAGAACCCCGACCCTTGGAAAATACTGGGATGTATTCTGCAAAAACCGGCGGGCCAGGGATTTTTTTTTTGTTCACAGAAATTCTCAGTAGTTTAGATTTATACTTTTAAAAAGGCTTAGAAATATTGTGCATGTTATTTTTTATCCCCCCCCCCCTCTCCCGCCCAGAAAATAGTGGGTTTTTCCCGCAAATTTTCTAGCTATACACTTCACTTTTCTGACAAAACACTTCCTTTTGGAATAAGACAGATCGAATGAAAAGATGGCCCATGTTATGTTTAGCATTAGAATAATTATTTTCCAAGGTTTGAATTGTTTGTGGTCGGACATTAATTCAGTTCTCGCAGATTTCAGCTGGTTCCTGCCCCCCCCCCCCCTCCCCCAAATTAGATGCAGGATAAGAGACTCACGGAGCAGAGCGTTTGTGCACAGATGCGACCGGAATTCACAGCATTTATTCCAGAGGGTTAATTTGCAGATCTATGCCCAAACAACAACAACAAATTTGGTTAAGATAAGGCAAAGTTAAAATTTCATCTGGAGAGAAAAAAAAAATCTTGAAGAGCATGGGTGGGCCTACACCCTTAATAATGTACAACTGGAAAGTTGATTTCTAGAACAACAAGAATTATAGTTTTCATGAAATATCGATACATCTATTTGTCCACAGTAATGAAAATAAGGCAAAAAATAGCTCTACTTCCGACTGCATGGCATTTTAAATTAGGGTAGGTACCGGTAGGTAGGGATTTATTTATTTTATTTTTTTGGCAATTTTTTTGTGTGTACAATCATATGGAAGTGTCTGCTTGTAGTCAAGGGCAATAAGTATTACATAATTAAGGGTTTCAGGTTTTTTTCCTACATTTGCCCCGAAAGAAATAGGGTAGGGGCTGTCAAAATAGGTACATGTAGGTAGGGTAACCGGAAGCAGAACAATGAATTTTTTTGGCCTAAGGTGAAATCCTGTTTCTGTGGTTATCTGGTTCGTTCCATGCTCCTAAAAAGCCGATTCTTTCTAAGAGAAAAACAATTCTGCTTTCACTAGTTTCAGTGAAGGATTAGTTGACTTTTAACTTGGAGTCTGTAAGCTCTTAAAATTGTATTAGTTCCAAAAGTGATTTCAATGTTCCGCATTCTGCAGACGATTTGTTACATTATGATCCTTTTTCCTTCGTACATATTTTTTTCCTCAACCCAAACATTTTGTGTGTCAACTTGAAAAGGGTTGATAATTACAGTTGCTGAGGATGAACCAGATCTGCGTGGCCTCCACTTCCTGGAGGCCAAAGGCAGTCATTCGCGAAAAAGGTAGTGTGTCATCCGCTTATTACCAGCAGGATAAAGTTTGTTGGCCTCGGTTGAAAGTGAAATAAAAAAAAACTATGTAGAAGTGCGCCCAAACTATACCAGTCCAGCATTCAGAGCTCAGACACAGTGGACAAAGGAACTCGTGGAAATCTCATGCCTGAAGGCTCTTTGACTAGTCTGCTGAGCATTTCATTCAAGTTAAAAATTCACGTACTTCATTTGGAAAAACGTGAGTGGCACAACAAGAAGTAGTGTACCCCCTAGTGCTAGGAGTCACGTACGTGTAGGCCCTATTGAAATATAAATTTAAGGTGAGTTTTAGAAACGTTCTCTTAAGTGTTTTCCATTTTTCTGTGTTTAAAATGCAGCTTAAAAAGAATCTACAGTTTAATTTAAAGGATGGTGGTTGTTGAACAATTTGGTCATATTTTGGTTGAAATTACCTGGTGTGTACACGTACAACTTGTATACAGGGCCGGTTTGTTTCTTCTTTAAAACTTAGAGTCAAAAGAAGTCAAATGTAAGATATTAGCCTTCTTAAACACAATAATTAACTTGAAAGATGTGAAGTTTGTAAAAAGGTTTGTGTTTTGGAGAGTTTTAAGTAATTTAAGAGGATTTATTATTTTGTTAAAAACAATTTGTAACAACTGACCATTTTTACAGTTAAATTGTGTTGGTAATTTTTAGAGACTTGGCGCTGAATCACTGTTTTCTATGTAGTAAAATGAAAATGAACAATTTTTTAAAATGAACCAACAATTGTTAAAATGCAACCAATGATTCCTGAAAAAAAACTGTGCACTGGGGCTTACAAGCCTGAAAAAAAGTTCAAAAACAGGTATGCAACTTTTTCTCCGATCATCCAATTTCCTTGTTTTCAACTTCAAACTTGTGCTAAATGACAAACCACTGTATAAAGTCTGGTAAAGCTTGGAATTTCCCTTTTGGTTTTTTTTACGTTACTTCCCAGTTGCATGCTTGTTCAAAGAAAGTTGAGCTTTAAAAGGGGGAGGAAAACCCATAAGTATTGTGGAGAAACCCACAGAATCAGGTAGGGCTGAAAAACCCAATGTGTGTGATAAACTGTATACTGGGTGGATTCGAACCTGGGCCACATATCACTCACTCTGAATACACATTTCAATATAACGTGTGCTACTTGTTGTTTGAAGTTTCTGATGCTCTCTTAAGATTGTTGCACTTTCTGTGTGTGTCAGATTCTAAGATTTGGACCTATCATCTTTTCCGTGACATGTACTGGTACGGTGTAGATGAAATCTGCAGAGTGGGCTATAAACTTTTATCTCTTATTTTATAGCGTTGCACTTCACGCCCCAAAGCTAGTATTTACTAACATTGCATGTGGCTCGTGTCAATAATATTGTTTTAAACTTGTACACGTACGTACTTACGCGTGTAAAGTTCGCTTAACTCTATGCGACCTGCAGACGTTTTTGCCAAGTAAACCATAAAACGTGAAGCATGTGTAAACGTATAACTTGTTTACAATCGTGTTCAAACGTATAACTTGGAAGTTCATAGTTGATAATTCTCAGCATTTCTGAATATAATTAACATTGTACAGTGCATGTACGTGTTTTTTTTTACAAATGTATATAGTGGAATATACATGTACATTTCTGGAGAAGCACATTTTTGTTTTGACAATTTGGTTGATTTTGTGTCAAGTTGGCCAGTTGGGAAGGGGGGGGGGGGACAAACCCTAGCCCTGCTGAATCCAACAGGATCCAACTATATCATAAACTTGTTGGAGCCTGTTGGATTGAGCTGGAAACAAATGTGCACATATTCAGAGTTGGATTTTGTTGGATACTGATAAATAACGCCCAGTTGGACTCTGTTGGATCCAGCAGACAACTACAAATTAGGCACAGTTGGATTCTGTTGGATTGAGCAGGAAGTATCTGTTGGACTCTGTTGGATTTAGCAAGATTTAGTCCTGAGAAACCCTTAGGGGGTTAGGGTTTTAAACCCCAAAGTGGAACTATTTGCATATATGTGCAATATTGGGAGGTGGGGGGTGTTTCAGTCGAATCCCCCCCCCCCCTCAAAGCCAAAACATTAAAGAATTAAGTTTAAGAATGAATGCTAGTTTACATGTTTGAGTCATGAGAATGCCTTGTAGAATTCATGATGGAGGGAATATCAAAGTCTGTATAATTATAGTCATTAGGTATCCAGCGATTACGTTTTCCCGCTCACAACAGGATATGACAGTGGTTGTGCTAAAAAACATTGGTACGTAAGTGTTTCGGCCCGGCTTCATTAACATAACAAAGGCCTTGGCTTGGAAAAGTTTGTTGACTCTTTATCCAAACGCCCATGATTTGAACTTTCAGGGACTTTCCAGTTCATTTCCTATGTAAACCTGTGGAATTCTCCAATTACATACTTTCTATATCTGGCGTCAAGTTATTTTTCATTGGATTCAGACATGGGTACACATCGGTACACATTGTGGTTGCCATTCAAATACACTGACTGTGTTATTGTTAACAAAATCCTGTTGTCCGACACCCTTTTGAAGCAAGTGGGTGGTTTTTGGTATTTTGGCAGTTACAAAATTGCCTCATTAAATTTGAGCTCACCAAAAATAGCCCAACTTTTGCAGCCACATGTATCTCCCCACGCATCGGTTGCTGGATAGTATGACTTCCAAATGTTGTGACTGCTGTAACTTTACATTTATTTTAGGAATGGAACAGTTTTATTAAAGTTTATCAATAAAGAAAACAACTTATCACTTTTGTAATCAGTTACAAGAAAGTTTGGCTGGAAATTTGGCAAAACATCTTTTAATTCAAGAAGGTGCATATAATGTACCAAAGTACATTGTAACTGCTTTTTCTTAAATAGAAGCGTTTCATTTGCACCCATTGGATGTGAATCCATCTAAGAACCTTCCTATATATTCTCTTCTCTGTTACAAAATCTTGTTTACTGTTCCTTTCAGTATTGTGTACATTTTTATTTCTGTTTCATTTTCATACGCTGTAAAAGAACAATCGAAACTGACTACAAAACAAAACCCAGAAGCAAAAGTAGGAAAGAGTAACATTCATTTATAATGTTACTTATTATGTCAGTTGAACGATGTTGAAAGATCAACTGTGTGGGCAACTTTCGAAAGTAAATTACAAAGTCGTTACACCTGTGCGGATTCTATCATGGGAATTTAACGTAAAATCTCACAGAGTAGGCCCTACTGTTCATTAAAACGAAAGTTGAGCAAGAAGGCAGATTAGTTGCACAAAGTTCAGTGTCGGTTGTTTCACAAGGTCCTAAAGTTTCAACAACAAAGACAGGATGTACGTGTAGATACCAAATGACGCCTGCACTGTCATAGGCCTAATGTTTATTTTCCTGAACTTTACCACCATTTGAACATTATTTTAACCTTTGAGAACGATTCATCAACACGTCCGTTCACTAGCCCTTCTTATTTTTATCCTGTCTTATTTTATCCTATCTGTTGTATATTACATATTGTTTTCTTTGATATAAAATGACTTCGCTTTGGAAACATGTATAATTCATACTTTCTCTTTGAAGAAAAGATGTTTCTACTCGTCCCTTTTTTTTGGTGGGGGGGGGGGAATGGGGATGGGAATGCTTTATTGAAGTTTAGGAGTGTATGAAAGTTAAGTTACTGAGAAATCCAACCCATTTAAAAGCCACTCTCCAGTCCCAGAAATATGACCCAAAGTATCGGATTACAGTTTCAGACTAGCCACCTGTTTGTGTTGTGACTGGCTTCAGTCAGGCTGGAACATCTACATGTAAATCATTCAGCAGATCCTTCAGTCAAAGTTAAACCTGCCACTTGAGGCTCATTTGACTCATTAAGGTCATCCAGGGACCGGAGGCTGCCCATAGACTCAGTCAAATCCAACTGTTGCACAAAAGTTTTGTAAAAGTTTCTCTACTCTTCTGTGTTTTTAGTTTTAACCTGAAAAACAGATTTTGTTTTTAAATTGTTATTTTCCTAGTGATTCACTTTTGAATGAGACATTGAACAAAATAATTTGTCCACGTTTTTTTCATTATTAGCAGCAAAGACAATCTTCTGTGCAATATGGGTGCAAAAAAAAAACTTAGATAAAAGCAAACTTTCACAATGGTGGAAAATGTCCAAAATAGCCTACAGAAAAGTAGTGCTTCAGTTGAAATAAAGCATACAACTTCAAAAGTTGTTAGGAGAAAAACGCTAAGTACAAAACAGGACGGGTAGAACAACTATAAAGTACTACATGTATTAGAGGCAATCTTCAGTACTGGTGTGCATGTTGAAGATTTCGAATTATGTAACATTGATATGACATTCACCCTACTTTGAAATTAGTTAACATTGGAACTCCATTCACGTATACATGTGGACAAGGGTGGAAAAAAACTTTGAGATGATGTATGGCCAAAAAAACTCTCTTTGTTTTTTGTTTTTTCAGAGGAACAGAGTTTGGAGATATTTCTTTCAAGTTTAGGATTTGTTTGGGAAATTCACTTTTAATACTGTAACTTTTGTTTTGTGAAAGTGTTAGACAAAAATTTGAAGAAAAAAAAATTGCAAAAAATAAATTGTAAATGTAGAATTTAGTGTTTACGAAGCACTAATAAATCTAATAGTAACACCAGGGGTAAGGATGAATTTATCGGGTCAGACTTTAAGTGCAAGTCAAGGTGGATTACAAAGACGACAGCTTGGGAAAGGGATTATGAACTTTAAAATGGATGCAAGTCTGGAGCCATTGTACTTCATGATCTCTACTTAAATCCTTTAAACCCTTTATCCCACTCGCCTCCACTCGTTGCCTGTCCTCGGTCACCAGCATGCACATCAAAGTTCTTTTGTGCACCAAAACATTTTGGATGCAGAGTCGATTTTATTTACAGCGTGAGGTTTGCAAGTGTGAGGCATTAGACCAACAACAAAAAGTAGTTCTGCTTCCAATTACATGGCATTCAAAAAGAGGGTAGGTAGGTAGGGAATTGCTTTTGTTTTTTGCAAAAACTGATTGTGTACAATCATATGGAGGCATCTGCTGCGTGTAGTCAAGGGTAAAAGGTAGAAATTGATGGTTTTGGGTGTGTTTTTTTTTCATCATTTTTCCCCATAAAAAACTTAGGGTAGGGATGTCAGAATAGGGTAGGCGGGGAAACCGGAAGCAGAACTACTGTTTTGTTTGGCCTTACCAAGGGCTATCGTTTCATTATTGTTTCTTAATACTGAAACAGATTAATGTACCTTTTCCCAAGATATTGACACAGATTGAGAAACTGAAATTCTGTTACGCTGTGCTAATAATAATATCTTATTTGAAATATTGATATCCCTCTACAGATTCACCATAGCGGCATCAACTCTGGGAGCCAGCTTAAATGTGATCACGGTCGTCAGACAAATTGGAGGCTTACGTATTACAACATCAGCATCCTCCAGTTTGAGTTTTTTTCCCCTCCATTTTTGCTGCTGCAGTGACATAACACAACAACCTACAGAAACTTGCCCTGATGACAAAAGAGGCTACTTCTAAATTTCTTGCGCTGCATTTTATTCCAATTGTGAGACCACACATCCAACTCAGGATTTCCTAAAACACAAAACCCTTTGCCCTGATTTCTCCATCTGCAGCTTGTAAACCGGAAAGAAAATATATTTTTGTTTCAACATCTCATCCTTAGCACTTGCTGCCGTATACATTTTCTGAAACTTGGAATCCCACACAACTTTCACAATGGCCAATTATGACTGCATGGATCGCAGCTTCAGCAGAGGTTTCTACAAATACGGGAAGCTGATTGCGCGACATCCACTGGTGTTCCTGATCAGTCCAATCCTGATCATGATTCTTCTCAGCGTCGGATTGAGCCAGTTCAGTCTGAACGGCAACGTGGAGCTCTTCTTGCCTGAAGACTGTGAAGCCCGGCTGGACGGCGCTTTCATTACAGACCATTTCCTAATCGGCACTGAAGGCGGCGATTTCCTGCCCAACCGGGAATTGGAACTCTTCAACCGGAGAGGACGGCTCATCCTCACCGCGTTGGACGGCAAGTCAGCCTTGCGTCAGGACTTTCTGGTCGACTTGCTTAGACTGGACCAGGAAATCCGCTCCTTCGAGGTCACCCTCAACTACACGGTCTTCACCCACGAGGACGTCTGCCAACGATTCATGGGGCAATGCGTGGACAACGAGATCCTCAAGTTTTACCGGGGTCGCCTGCATGAGTTTGAAAACCTCACCCTGACTTACCCTTTGTCCGAAATCCCCACTGATTTTGGGTTGACGATACCTGCATTTATTGGTCCCAATCTTGGCGGGGTGAAGTTAAACAATGCCAGCATCGTCCAAGGCGTTCAAGCCATCCGTTTGTTTTACTCCCTGGGTACCGGCCCGGATGAGGACGATTTTGCAGACGCCTGGGAGCGCGAGTTCCTGCAAGTCGTGGATGACTTCCAGAACGAGACGTCCACGATGCGCATCATGAGGAGCACGTCGATGACCCTGTCGGCCGAGGTCAACGAGGCAGCCTTCACAGTCCTGCCCCGGTTTGTGGCCACCTTCTGCATCCTAGTCCTGTTTGCTGTCTGCTCCTGCATCATGAGGGATTGGGTTCTCAGCAAGCCCTGGCTTGGATTCATCGGTGTCATCTCAGCCGCCTTCAGCATCCTCTCTGCTCTGGGAATGCTGAGCCTTGTCGGACTAGAATACAACAACATCGTGTCTCTTATGCCATTCCTAATCTTAGGTGAGTCCTTTTCCATATTTTATCACTCTGTCCAGAGCTTTTATCACATTCTAGTGATTAAAAACGTTTACTAGAAAGTATGAGGTCATGTATTCAAGTCCATCCTAATTATCGTACCTGTTGCTTTTTTTTTTACTACATCAGTGCCTGTTGCAGTTCAGAACATGAATTTCGCATAGCAAGTAAAGGACCACATTTTATGGAGCGAGTAAGCAGAAAATGCTTCATAACCAGTAGAATACCATTCACACCAATACGATTAAAGAGTGAAGACATTTTGTGTTGCAATTTGTTCTTGCTAATACAAACTTTGCAATGCTAAACTATTTGCAATGCTTTTGCAGTGCTCCTGCAGTTGATGCCAGGAAGCTTGTAGAAAATGCCAAATGTGATGGGATCCCACAAAATGGGTGGTTTGGATTTTTTTTTTCACTCATTCATCTGAAGAATGGAGGACTTTAGTCTGCTTTGCACAAAGGCCTATGCGTGCAGGTGTTAAACCTTGGTTTCATTGACTGAAAGGAAGTTTTTATCTTAACAATGTAGGCGTAGGTGTGGATAACATGTTCGTCATGGTAGCGGCATGGCGACAGCTCAGCCTGTATCTCTCTGTTGAAGAGCGCATGGGACGCACCTTCTCAGAAGCTGCGGTATCCATCACCATCACCAACGTAACCACGGTGCTGGCCTTCATCATCGGAGCCAGTTCCTCCCTGCCCGGCGTCCGGACATTCTGCATCTACGCGGGCGTGGCCATGTTCTTCGTCTACTTCTACCAGATGACGTTCTTCGGGGCAGCGATGGCTCTGATCGGCCAGAGGGAGGCCCAGAATCTGCACTGCTACACATGCAAGAAGGTAGGACGACGATGAAAATGACTATTTCGTCATCAGCACCACGAACTGACACTCACGCGCAAGTGGGTGTCAGTTCATGAAAACTGTGTAATCGATTTCGTTTCACCAACTGACACCCGGTAGTGCGCGCGCACATTAGACACTGACGCAAAATAGGAAGATTTTCTCTTTTTTTTTCACAAATTGACACCCACGCATGATCAGCAATACAGAACGGAGAAATACAGTTTGAAAGGTTTTACACGAATTTAATCCATCCGTATACGTGCATGTGTGCATACACAGCAATTTAATTAAAAATTGTTTAAATTGGTAAAATTATGATCAGTTTCAGTACGTGAAACCGAAAATGTACGGGGTGCGCTCTAAAAGTGCCGCACTGTGGAGGATGTCAGTTTGTGAATCCCAAAATATCCCGGTTCTGTAAAATATGTGCGCGTGCATGCGCACTCGCGCAAAACTGGATGTCAGTTCTTGGTGCCGATGACGATTTGTCAAAAAAAGTTGTACTCTGCATTCCAAAAAAGCTATTGGAGCATGTTTTGTCCCTAACTTCATCCCACCCCCCTCCTGCTTCAACTACGTGTCTGTGTGCAGCTCCTGTCCTGCAATGTTGGAAAATTGTCTAGAATGTCTATTACTGTGCCTTGGTTTGTTTTAAGATTTTACTTCATGTGTTAATGTGGATTTTGTCCGTTTGTGTCACAGGTACTTCCAAGGGAAGAGTCACCCAACAAGTTTTACCTTCTGTTCTGCTCTGGAGGTATCTCAAGGACCAAACACAAAGGCCATTCCATTGATCTGGAACACCGCATCATGAAGTTCTTCCGCCTCTACTACGCGCCATTCATCACCAGGTCCTGGGTGAAAGGGGTGGTGCTCGTTTGTTACGTCTTGTACCTAGGGGGCGCTATTTACGGCTGCACCCAGATTAAGGAGGGGCTGACTCTGAAGAACCTAGCCCTGGACGACTCGCCAACGTTTCACTACTATGACTTGGAGGACACAAAATTCCGCGAGGTTGGGCCAGCCGTGAGCGTGATCTTAAAGGATGAACTGGCATATTGGGATCCTGCTGTCCGGGGGCAGATTGAGAATTTGACGCAGAAATTCGAGAAAAGCTACTACGCGTTTGGAAAGGAGATTACGCAGTCCTGGGTGCGAGATTTCAGCCGTTACTGGGGGGCAATCGAGTTGGTCTGGCCGGACAAAGCCAAGCCGGGAAAGGAGGCATTCATGGAAGTCTTGACACAGGACTTCCTGATGGATCCACGCTACCAGATGTATCAATTGGACATTGACTTCATTCAGGACAACGAAACGGGGGAAAGAACCATCAGAACGTCGCGTTTTCTTGTACAGACAAAGAACCTGTTAACGTATGTGGACGAGTCCAAAATGATGTTGGGAATGAGGAAGATTGCGGAAGAATCTGCCCTGGATGTGATCGTCTATCATCCAGCTTTTGTTCTGTATGAGAGCCAGGTCGGCATCATCCCTAACCTTCTACAGACATTGGGGATTGCGCTCGCCTGTATGTTCTTGGTCGCGGTCATCATGATCCCGCATCCCGTCTGCGCAGTCTGGGTTACACTTTGCGTAATATCCATCGACGCTGCTGTGATGGGTTACATGGCACTCTGGGACGTCAACGTCGATCCCATTTCCATGGTAAACATCATCCTTTGCATAGGTTTCAGTGTGGACTTCTCGGCGCACATCACCTACGCTTTTGTCGTGGCGCCCAAGGAGGACCCCAACAGTCGAGCAGGGTATGCTCTCCATGCCTTGGGCATGGCCATCCTCCAAGGCGCTCTCTCATCCATCATAGCAATCTCTGCCCTTTCCACTGCGCCCGTCTATATCTTCAGAATTTTCTTCAAGACGTTGTTCCTCGTTATGGTCTTTGGGGCTCTGCACGGGCTGGTCTTCCTCCCTGTGATCTTGACATTCATGGGAAGATGCATGCCCCACCGTGCGCCCAAGGAGGAGAAAGACAAAGATGCAGTTGCCAAGCAACAAACTTCCAAGTTATTGCACACCATCCCGCTGAAGCCTAGACCTGGTGAGCAAGACAAAATGGTCGTTGATTTGCATATCACAACAGTATAGCAGAACTTCCCATTTCCCCATTATAATTTCCATACATGTATATTGTAAATGTGCAGTATTTTTGTGTGAATGTACATGTAAGCATCATCATATTTTTGTTTTTTTAAATTAAGCATGATGTAAGCTATACATGCATGAGATATTTTCAGATCTGTGCTTGCTATTTTTACCATACTCATTTCATCTTGCTTTAAAGTGTGAGATGATACTTGAATCTGTTGACTAGTTCAAGTTGTACAATGTCAGTATTTTTTATATCACAACACACAGATGGCATAATTGACCTATCGCGGTAGAATCGCGTCAACGCAGCTTGTGAAATATTGTCTAATTACATGATATATACAAATGGACGCGGAACGCGCAAAATCTGAGACAAACAAAAGTTTTGAATAGTGTACAGTTAGTGTTAGTGTCTAAGGGACGTGGCTAACTTGCAAACGGCGATAGGTCAATTCACAATCCCTCTGGAAATAATAATTTTGGAAAGCAGTATTATGCAGTCAACTCTCGTTAATACAAACACTTTCTGCTACAAATTCTGGTTTGAACAAACATAAAGCCTTGGTCCCAACTGTGCATCTATGTGTACAGTGAATATATCCGACCGGTACTCCACTTAATACAACATTTGGCTAGGCCTGGCTGAGTTTGTATCAACGAGAGTCCACTGTACAGGTAGTGTACATATTTCAGATATGATTGTTGTCCTTAATGTTCACAGTTTTAATGTGCTTTTAATGAAAACAACTCTCTGTTGAATGTGCTACATGTGTTTTGAGTTCGGATGTTTCATTTGATGAGATCGTTGGTCGCACCACGAAGTGACGTATCGTGTGCACAAAGTCCGTAGATGATACGTCACTTCGTAGTGCACCCGACAAAATGAACATTGTATTTGTACTTGCCATGTTCATGTACAGCTACAGTAGGGGGGCTGTGATATCTGTTAGTTCTTACAGTTTGCCCTTTTGGGGTTCAAATTTACATTTTGCTTTAAGTTTGATTTTCTTTTTAACAAGTTTTCTGTGAGCTTGCAACCCTTTTCGTTTTTTTGTGCATGATACAAAAGTGTTGGTGATGGTTTCTTAGTTGGTGAGGTAATGACGTTTTTAAACTCCTTTTGCTTGTTCAAAGCAAAGCATTCAACCCATGTACACAAATTTCAAGTCATTGCATGAAAAAAAAAAATCTTTCTTATCCAGTTCCAAACCCAAACTCGAGTCAATAATAAATCATTGTATTTTTCTTTCTTTCTGTCTTTTATTTCTTTCCTGCAACCGAAAAGCTGCTCAACCAGTGATCGCTTAGAAAATGCCGGAATCGAAAAAGGGAAAATTTGTCTGTTCTAAGAAGAAAGTTGTTTCAAAGATTGTTTTACAAACACATGTACATGTCTAATAGAGAGACACAAGGGTTTAGTGTATACATGTATAAGACAGTAATTAATTCAGGTTATAAGAACACACAGGCATTACTTTATATCCAGTCATTATAGGCAATACAGTCACCTGTGTAGAGTTTCATTACAGGTCAAAGGTTACTGGCATCCTACAGCATTGGAGCCTTCCCAGTTTCGCACAAAATTTAGACTCTGATGATTAAAAAAAAAAAATAGAAATTACTGTCGAAACCAAAGAGGGATTTGTTAATTAATAGAAACTGATTTGTCATTAGTCCTCATAAGAAAAAAATCATAACGCTTTCGTGTAGCAACAACAAATATTGGTAATTTTGGTGTAGTATACATGTACCTGTCACAGTATTTTTTGGTATGACTATTGCAGCAACCATCTTAAGTTAAAATCAACCCTTGCATTACATGCACGCACATTTCATCATAACATTTTGGTTTGACACCTTGAAAAAAAAAAGTACATCGGACGGACACAAAGTCCGTCCAGTTCGTGGGGAGTGCCCGATCTCATACCGCAGTGTCTAGCTCGTCAAAGTCTGTCACGATTAGCCTACATTTGTACACCAAAATCTGTTGACAAGGGCAAAAGAACAAAAGAAAACTAGATACAAAGTCCATACAGTCAGCTGTTTTTTGGCTGATAGGAAGGTATTGCTTGCGGTTAAGAAACTTTATTTAGAATATAGATAATATAGAGATGATTTCTCAGATAGTATTGTGAGTTGCTGAAAACAATTGTTGACTTAAGTTGTGGTAAAATGGCCAAAAACCGCAAACCTCATGCACTATAAGAGAAAAGGAGAAAATGCAGCTTTAACATAGATAGAATGCCAGCTTCGAAAGATTTTAATTCAAAAATGTTTTTAAAAAACCTACATGTATATGAATATTTAGAATTTCTATTTTTGAGGATTTTGAATTTGTGAGTTTTGACGTGTTTACAGAAGCAAATATATGTGTTTTAATATATCTACATCAGCTTGTTACTGGTTGAGAACAAGGGCGGATCCAGAACCACATTTCTTTGGGGGGAGCAAGAGGGCTCGATTATTTCTTTTAAAAAAGGGGAAGGGGTTAAGTATGTGTCATCGTCATTGCCCCCCCCCCCCCTGAATCCACCAACTCAACCTGCAATTTGCTTCTTGGTGTTATACAAAAATCTTATATATTTATCTCTTCTATTTTGTTACAGATCAAGAATATCCACATTTCACTGGCAATATAACACATTTATAACAACACAAAAACTAGCTGATCTGAAATCAGACATACTAAAATGTACAGGAAAGAAATGAAGTTTGAAACCTGGAACATTTTTCATGTAGACATAATATACAAAAAAAAAAATTCCAGACAAATGTGGCATCGTTATTCAGGGAAATTTTCAAAATTTGCCTGATGTTAATTCTTAATTAGTGGGGAAAAAAAGGAAAACACCTCTTTTCAAGGTAACCAGGGTATAAACGGTCAATCTCCAAAAACTACACGCATAATTATTTGAGTTTTATTTGACCAATGTAAAAGCTTGTATTGGGTTTGTCTTATTACTGAGTGCACACATATTTTCTGTCTCCTTGTCTGATCTGGGTTTAAGCTCAAGTTAAACTGAGCCATGGAATTTGGACATGCCTGCTTTCATAGCTTGATGTGAAGACTTTATTTCCAAAACGCGGTAAATGCCATGTTGTTCCCTTTTTAAAAATTAAATCCTGCTCTCTCCTGGCTGCTCAAAAGTCAGTTTCAACGGGTTTTATATAGTTAAACAAAATTTTAGAATACAATAAGGCAAAAAAGTTCAGAAATGGCTGTTATACTGTTTTTATTCTTTAAACTTTCATAACCTTGCACATTTTTCCTTGTTTTCAAATGGGTATATCACGTCTTGGGAAATAAAGTCTTCTTATAGACATGTAGCTGTTTAGGTCTAAGACTTACACAATACAAGGTGAATGTAAATGCCTGAAGATTTTAAAACCTTGGCTTTTTCTCTTTCATTAGGTTCTCAAAATTTGAAGAAAAAAAATGTTGCAAAAGTTTCAAGTGTTTCAATTGGTTATTATTATGGTCCTGACTCTATTAAAAGCCAATTGTCTGGAGTCGCAGATGTAAGCCTAAGGTTTCACAAATTTATCAGATGTTGACTTATTTTGCAGTTCCGTGTAGCTCAAGGTGGATGAAAGCCATCTCCAATGTTCATGGCTATGACTATGGCTGGCATCAGCACGTGTCTATGGGAAGTAGCTTCCATAGGTCTATGTGTAATTGTAAGCCATAACCAATATTTCAGGATATACAGCCTGATTGTATTGTAGGGGCTAAGGCTTATTAGATTCATATAGTTGAGACAATTTCGGTACCCTTGCAACTTTTCAAAATTAGAGATTATTTTCTGTTTATATGTGTAATATTAGAAGAGCTTTCTGATTGATAATTACTTTAGCAATTGAAAATGCTAGGGGAAATTTAGGCATCGAAAAATTGCAATATATTTTTATTTCTCGTAAAATGTTTGCTTCATATGTCTTAAATTAATATTTCTTTCAATGTTATTGGATTATGAAGTGGTGGAAAAGATCTCGTAGAAGGGCACACACACACAGTAATTAAATTGTGAAGATTTTAAGATATTTAGATTTGAAGTCAAATCAGCAATGCAATGCAAACAATGTATTATTTTAAATGTAAGTACTACATAATTATTTTATGATATGATGTTGACCATTAAATATTTCTATTTTGAAAGGTATGCATGTACATGTACACAAGCCGGGTATTGGGGAAATGTTCCCAATCCTACAAATTAAGTCTTACTAATTTTGATAAGTAGCGTTCAGCTGGTTTACAAGGAGCTTACATAAGTCCTCATTTTGATGTAACGCTCTACTTGAAATTGGAAAACACATTTTCGGTAATAATGCTAGGCCAGATTTGAGGATGAAATTTAAATTAAAAAAAAACATTTCATTAAAAAAACCTATATTTGTAATTTATTGCAACTGAACGAAATGCTCATTCCCAGTGTAAACCACTTTGAACTTTAAGAACAGGATGAACATTTATGAAAACTTTTTATTAACATGCACTTACATATTGTAGGAGCAATGCACTTTCTTTGCGAGGATTATGTATACAGGTTTATACAATAATCAAGAAATAAATGAATAAAATAAAAACATAATTTAAAAATATTCCACGATCCGTTTCTGATTTTTCCCTGTTTTATTCGAAGAGGTTATGAGCAGGCTCGGTTCTACGGGGGAGCTAGGGGTGGCTGTAGCCCCCCAAAAATGTTGTCTAGCCCCCCAAAAATAAATTCCGTAAAAAAAAAATTGCATTAGCAAAAAGAAGGATTGTGATATACATGAAAACGGTCTCCCCCTAAAGAAGAAATAGCCGTGACAAGGGTGCATTAGTTAATATAGTGTGAATGATTTCCCATTGAAAATATGGCATGAGCCCCCACCTGGTCAACATTTCAGCAAGCCTCCCTGAAAAAATTCTGGATCCACCGTGCTAGCCCCCCCCCCCCCAAAAAAAAATATTGGTTCTAGAACTGCGCCTGGTTATGAGGGGCAAAATTTGTCTGGAACCGATTCGGAACGAAATGCATGTATAAGATTCAACTTTTCTTTGTCTAGAACCCCCCCCCCCCCCAAAAAAAAAGGGGTGAAATACCAGAAGTTTGGAAAATCCCATACTCTGGCCAACTCCTTTATTTCGCGAACAAAACAACTTGTTGCTTACCCATTTTATAATTTTTTTTTGTTAAAAGTGTTTTTCCTCTTTAACAAATTGTCAACTTCTCTGTTTTATTCCAACCCAAATGTCCCCCTTTTTTTTGGGGGGGGGGGGGGGCTGGGCACCAACAGATAGCTACGATCCCGGCCAAAATGGTTGGGGCACTTCCTTAGCCTGCCACGGTCTCCCACTCCCCCGCTCCCCCGGTCAATGTTGTTCTCTCCAGCTGATGGAGCACACACCGCGTCATGAGAGACAACATTGAGCGGGGGTGGGGGCCCAGCGAGATTTGGCCAGGATTGAAGATCTGCCTTATTTACGAGCAGATTCGTTCCGGTCCGTACATTATTGATATGATTGTACGGCGGGAATTAACCAGCCAATTACCCCACGAAAAGAGAATTATTGTCGGGCCGCAAGTAATTATAAATTATTCATATATAAATACTTAAGATAGTTTACCCATTCCTATTGGTGGAGAGCCCGTCTCGTGGCCGTTCTTAAACGGATAATAAAGACCGGCTGGCTGGTTTTAAACACTTTTCCAGCGTCACATGGAATTTGGATTCCTATGAAATCCAGTGTCTTTTACCGTTTTATTGAATGACGTTTACAATCCTCACGTAGGCATGCGCAATACTAAAGTAAGTCAGTATTTAATAGTCCTAAATTCACAACGCACCGCCACAGCTGCATTCTGCTCGACATCGCGATATCGCGCAGTGCGCGCGCCAATCTGCATAAAAGGAGTTGTTTAAATTTACGACTTACTCGCGAGCTGGACACTCCATATACATAGCTAGAGGCCTGGGTGTTTAAAAAAACATGAAGTGAAACAAAATCGTACAATTTTTTTTAATGTTTGACTTGTTTTGAATTTTGAATCGAAAAGTTGATTGTTTTTTAATGAATGGGAATACATGTGCTTGGGCGGTATTGAACACTAAGACCAGTTGGAGTCTGGATGCTGATAATAACCCTCGCCTTCGTCTCGGGTTAATATCAGCAAATTACGGTCTTAAAAATAGTGTTTAAAATCGATCACGCACACATTTATTCCCTTATTATATTATTCCGAAAACCATGGATCATGGAGTAATCTTGCAATTAATTGATAGTCGTGTCGGTGTTCCACTATATGTTTAAACCAGACTCCAGCCAGTCCTACAACTCTCGCCTTCGACCCGGGTGAATTATCAGCATCCACACTCCAACTGGTCTTTAAAAAAAGTGTTTAAAACCTCCTAAACACACATTATTATTCCCTTAAAGTAAAATCAATAATTCAATAACTAAAATGTAGGCCGATTTTTCGGTCGATGTCTCATTCCAAACTGAATAAATTTTGTTTGTGGATAAAACGTGCAAATAGCACAACATAAATCAATGTAGTGCTCAATTGGTACATATAAATTATCTGTAATTATTTTAAAATCAACAAAAATATTTTAAAAGAAATAGATCCATTTTTATATACACATGTAAAAAAAAAATTGTTGTTTTTTTTGTTTTTTAAATTATGGTGGACACAAGCCGGGCGATATTTAGAGGGGGTAATATATTTGTTGCCTAAATTTACCCACTGTTGTTGTGTTGATAATGTTGTAATTTATGCGAAGATCAATAATGAATGCGTTTTCGCCCGTTTTTCATATTAATAAATGGCATGGGCTATCAAGGCCAGGACCTGATATCGGCTCTTCATAGTATTTTATATTTATAAACCCGACACCATTTCAAGGGGGATTTCCAAGTATGGTTTCAAAAGTCCCTTTGCCCTTCCCTTTTTTATTTACCAAAACAGCCGAAGTTTGAGTAACTAAAAAACACAATCCCCGCCCCGTGGAACTATGAGTATTTATCTGTGAAAAAAGTACCCCGTCCCCGAAAAAATACGGTTTTTTTTTTTTTGCTGGACGTCTCCCTCTCCCTCTATCCAGTCAAAGAGGGCGCTGTTCTATTTTGTGGCCTCGCATGTGACGTCATTTTCAAACGGCCAATCAAAGCGGCAGTTTTTGGATCGTTATTTAATTTGGCTACGAATCCCAGATGCTGCAGACTGAGTGACAGGCGTAACGAAATTTGTAACGATTCTTATAAAGTTAAGGTAACCTTTCATTGATTTTTGCCAAACTTTTGAAGTAGGAATAACAGAATATAATGTAGTAGCCGTTAACATTTTATGCAGTGCGTTCTTTGCAAATGTAAAGTTAATAATGTTGAAGACCAAACTGAACACCCAGCGGCTATCGACCGTTCGATTTTCAACTGAAACCGTCTGGCTCCCTGACCTAGTTTTATTAGTATTTAATGTCAAGATCTTTGGCTTTTGGAACCAGACTTGATACTTGGTAGGTTCGTCCATGGAGGTACATGTAGGAAACAGTAGCCCCATAAATGTGGCTAATTCACTGGATTACCTCCGTAATTAATTCGTAAATATTTAAAGGCCACACTTACTACTAGTTACTCAAACAAAATGCGTCAACCATGTCAACAGCGGCAGTGGTCGTCAACCCAGCACCAACACATTTTTCATGTTTTTGTAAATTACAGGTAGTGTATATTTTGCCGGAGGTAACGCCGGCAAACTAACGTTTACTAAAGGTTTGCCGGCGGCAATCCATATCAACAGAGGGCGCTGTACTCTTTAAGATAGGGCTGAATTATAACGTGTATTAAATTCCCACCAAAGTTGTGAAGCACAGTTGGTGCAGTGGTTAAGCAGTATCTCTAATGAGTCTGTGAGTGGGATGTCCGAGTTCGAATCCTGACCCCCGCCACAATTTTAAGGTTTTTTTTTTCCATCCCCAAATAAACAAGAATATTCTTCTTTTATTATTTTAATATGTCTCAAACATTTTATTGCAGAGTATTACTTTTTGTTTTTCAGATTTGTGGCTCTGGAGGATTTTTTTTAAAGGGAAATAAAGTCCGAAATTATAAAATGGTCTGATTCCCATCTTGTTAATACAAAAATACAACGATAATATTGGCATGGAGCCAGACTAAAATTTGTCACCGGAAAATGTTTAAGTACAAAAAAACAGTAACTGCGCATGTTCAGTGCATATCCGGCAAACTAACGTTTACTGAAGGTTTGCCGTCTCCGGCAAAATATCCACTGCCTAAATTATAATATAGCCTACAGTAGTCCGAGTAACTTGGACCCAACTTATCGCCTTTTTTAATATTTGGACATGGTCTGGCGTACTCTTAGAACTATGAGGCTCCGCGTGAGCGGAGCCTCATAGATCAAGAAGCCCGCAAAATTGCCTGCAGCACAAAACACTAATAAAGTACAAAAACGTCCATCAAAATGCAGCCATTTCACACAGAACCACTGCACAGTTTGCCCCTATACTCCGTACTTTATCTATTGACATACTCACGTATCTTGTGCGGAACTAATATGGGTGGATTCTGTCGGTTTTTAGGCCAAAATGATGAAAAATATGCCCTTTCCGCACTGAGCCAACCTGACACTTGAAACGTGCACGCATATGATCGAGCGATGATTTTCGGTTCGCTCGGAGCGCGCCGCGGGGGGTACGGTACAAGCGAAATGATAGTATGTGCATGCGTACAAGTGCATGTACCGTACCCCCCGCGGCGCCCCGAGCGAACTGAAAATCATCGCTCGATCATATATGCGTGCACGTTTCAAGTGTCAGGTTGGCTCAGTGCGGAAAGGGCATATTTTTCATCATTTTGGCCTAAAAACCGACAGAATCCACCCATATTAGTTCCGCACATGATACGTGAGTATGTCAAGAGATAAAGTACGGAGTATAGGGGCAAACTGTGCAGCGGTTCTGTGTGAAATGGCTGCATTTTGATGGACGTTTTTGTACTTTATTAGTGTTTTGTGCTGCAGGCAATTTTGCGGGCTTCTTGATCTATGAGGCTCCGCTCACGCGGAGCCTCATAGTTCTAGGAGTAGGTCTGGCGATCGCCAGACCATGTCCAAATGTTAAAAAAGGCGATAAGTTGGGTCCAAGTTACTCGGACTAGGCCTACAGTATTATAGGCCTAGGTTTTTGAACATCAGAAGTCAGAACTTCAGAAGTGGGTTTATGTGGAAATAGCGAAAAAGAACATCTTCGGCATAAGTAGGCCCTAAATTAAAGTAAAAATTAGTTAAAAAGTTTTAATTTTTTTATTAACGCAAAAAGTATTATGAAAGTACAAGTTTGGCAGTTTAGTTTTGGCCGCCGTCTTGTTCACGTGGACTGAGATCAAAACAAGATGGCGGCCAATACTAAAATGACAAATGAGTCATAATTTTTGCATTAAAAAAAAAACTTTTGAACTAGGCTAATTTTAACTTTAATTTAATATGCTGAAGATGTTCTTTTTCGCTAGGCCTAGGCCTATTTATAATTTAAAGCTACTTCTGATGTTCAAAAACCTAGTATACAAAATTTGTTGACGTTGGGTTGACACTTGTTGACGACAGTTGATGCTTGTTGACGCATTTTAGTAGGACCCCACTTGAAACATGTACCCGAAAATGTAGAACTTTGTCTTTGGGAGTAATTGCAGAATACCCCGCCACTCGGAAATACACCCCTACAATCTCTGGCTACGCGGTTGGAATAGCTGGAAAAGAAACAATTCAAGTCCATTGCCAGCTACGCGGATGCTGAGTGGGGGTCTCCTTGAGAACGAAGCAACACAAAAGGAATGGGAGTTGCTGAAAAAATTCCAAGTCCAAACCAACTACCCTGTTGGCGGCTACGAGTGGAAGTGCAGTGGAGCATGACGTGTGTGTACATGCGTACAGGTAGTACTGAGAAGGTTTGTTGAGGGCAAGCAACCATGACTCCGTATATAGCTGGCTACGAGGTGCATAGATCGAGTGGCGGGGTATTCTGCAATTGTGCCGAACTTTGTCAAGTTGTTATTTTCGCATTTAGACTTTGTTTGTACTACTACTACCTCCATTCCCTCTTTAAAGCGATTGAAAAGTAGTCCCTCCTTTTTCAGACATCTATATTTTGTGTAATTTCCAGGTTCGTGTGCACACTAAATTCCAACACGAAATTACATGAAAAATAGACGTCTGAAAAATGTGGGACTTCTTTTTTTATCGCTATAAAGAGGGTGAGTGGTGGGTATGCTTAAATAAACTGCAAATAAAGTCTAAATGTGAAAATCAAAATGTGACAAAGTTCTACATTTTCGGGTACGTGTTCCAAGTGTGGCCTTTATTTAGGGAGGTAGTCCAGTAAATTGGCCACATTTATGAGGCTATTTGCAGGGGAGTTATAGAAACACCAGGTCGAACCCCTTGTCTAGCGATAAGTTAAGTGTTACTGGGTTCTTTTAGTTTTACATGCATTGCATTACACAACATACATGTAAGGGACCTACAAATGTACGACTTTTCCATCCGAAGGAGGAAGCGATATTCCCAATAGCAATAATGCCACCGTGTAGTGTAGGGGCCCTGTTTAGTTTCGATCAAATTAGAGTCAATGGTCAAAAGTGTTTTATATAACTAAACAGTGACCTTTTCAAACTAAAGCAGACTTCTTTCAATTCTAATGACACCTTTTTTGTAATTTAAAACTAGTCCAAGTATTACTAAAAACATAGTCATACTAGTACCATCGAAACATTTCAAAAAAGGTTTTGAAAAGTGTTGATAGTTTATTGATTAATTCCCTTCTTTTTTTTTGATCAGATAATCAAAATGGCTTTCGCATCCTCGTACAAGAAGAAGGGCATAGGACTTGATAACAATGAGAAGCGGATTCTCCGAGTAAAGCGGCGCTCCGTCGACCAACGTATGCATCGCGATGAAACCATCATGAAACAGCGAAACATTGGCTCCCTGACCCCGCTGAGGGAAAACACAGACGACAACATCCAGAAGAATACAAGTCATCTGACAACGAGGGTGAGACAGCAGAAAGCTGGCAATACACTGAAAAAAGGTACACCTTAACTATGTCATGGTGTCTTACCAGATACTAGCCCCATAAATATGTCTCAAATACTGAATTTCCTCTGTTTTGTGAGCCACACAACGATGCATGCCAAATTTCCTGCAAAGTTGTGTTCCCTGAATTTCAAATCTAGACTTTTTCTTTACTTGATAGTCACTATGGAAGCTACTTACCTGGTTAAACTTAAAGTACCCCGTGCTATAGGGCGATCATGCCACCATCAGTCGATCGCGCTGCCATTGGTCATCACCTTTTCTTTCTAATTCACATACTCTGTAGGATTTTTTTTTTTAAGAATAATATAAAGAGATTTCCTACAGGATTGACCAATCCTGCAGGATTGACCAATCCACGATCAGGCACTGGCGTTGTGCCCAACAATTCTATAAAAAAAAAAGCCATGATGATTTGTTATTACATTTTGTTGACATCTGAAATCCCCAAAGGAGTCCCTGTCAAGGCTGAGACGGCTGAAACCCAGGCCCGACGCGACCTGCTACAAAAATGGAAGATGGAGAAGGAACTGAAGAAGAAGTTGGCCCAGGATAAAGAACGACAGAAACCCAAGTTCAAGGTGTGCCATGTTACCAAGGAGAAGGCGCCTAGTATGTCCTCCAAGACCAAGGCACCTGCCTCAACAAAGCCACAGGTAACACAACCTCCGAGGCTGCCAGCTTTCCGGCTGTTATAGCCTGAATTCAGGCGTTTTCGTGGCCTGGAAATACAGGATGTCCTCCCAAAAAGCTGTGCGAACAGATCCTTTAATTTATCAAAAACTACTTAACATGAGTATTTCAGGAGAGTAGGACATTGCTTAAAATTTGCTGAAGCACTTGGTACTTATTCAAGAACAACTCAGTTACTCCCCCCCACGAGGCTAGCAAGTCATGGTAGGAACCTAAGGAACAGTAACCACATTACTCAACTCCCTATTAGAACCAAGCGCTTCCATTTCTTACTTCATTAACATTTTAAATGCCTGCTCTGTGTGATTTTATTGTGCGCAATTATTTTTTTTGGGGGGGGGATGCACGTTGCCCCTCCTTTCTTGTATAGTTCTGTCTCCCTGGTTATGTGGTGTTTGTTTTCGTACAATTTTAATGTATTGCCTGCCTAGTATTTTAATCATTTTTTTTTGTATTATGCAAGTTTTAATCGCTTTTAGAATTAATTGTTTATAATGTAATTGTCTTTTGGAATTTGGCCCTCCGGGCCACGATCTGAGACAAAGAAATGAATGAATGAATCTTGTTGAGGATTTCATCACTTGTGTATAATCAGTGAAAGTGCCACGGAAATCCGTTCATGCGAACCATTTACATTTTTATGCCCCGCGGCGAAGCCGAAGGGGCATACTGTTTCCGCCTTGTCCTTCCGTGGGTGGGTGTGTGGGTGTGTGTGTGGGTGGGTGGGTGGGTGTGTGTGTGTCCGGACAAATCTTGTCAGCGCGATAACTTGAGAAATACTTAACATATGAACTTTAAATTTGGTTTGTGTATTGTTCTTGGTAATCCTAACAATCCTTTTGCATTTGGGGCCGAAAGGTCAAGGGTCAAGGTCACAGTGACTAAAACAAAAGAAATTTTGTCAGCGCGATAACTTGAGAAATACTTTACATATGAACTTCAAATTTGGTTTGTGTATTGTTCTTGGTAATCCTAACAATCCTTTTGCATTTGGGGCCGAAAGGTCAAGGGTCAAGGTCACAGTGACTAAAACAAAAGAAATTTTGTCAGCGCGATAACTTGAGAAATACTTTACATATGAACTTCAAATTTGGTTTGTGTATTGTTCTTGGTAATCCTAACAATCCTTTTGCATTTGGGGCCGAAAGGTCAAGGGTCAAGGTCACAGTGACTAAAACAAAAGAAATTTTGTCAGCGCGATAACTTGAGAAATACTTTACATATGAACTTTAAATTTGGTTTGTGAATTGTTCTTGGTAATCCTAACAACCCTTTTGCATTTGGGGCTGAAAGGTCAAGGGTCAAGGTCACAGTGACTAAAACAAAAGAAATTTTGTCAGCGCGATAACTTGAGAAATACTTTACATATGAACTTCAAATTTGGTTTGTGTATTGTTCTTGGTAATCCTAACAATCCTTTTGCATTTGGGGCCGAAAGGTCAAGGGTCAAGGTCACAGTGACTAAAACAAAAGAAATTTTGTCAGCGCGATAACTTGAGAAATTCTTCAAGTGTGAACTTCAAATTTGGTTTGTGGATCGTTCTTGGTAATCCAAATAGGCCTATCGCATTGGGGTCGAAAGGTCAAGGGTCAAGGTCACAGTGGCTAAAACAATAAAAATCTTATATTTATTCTGAGATCATAGGGATTAGGGATTAATTCATATAAAACCTACAGAAGACACTAATGCTGTCAATGAACGTTCCATGTGACCAACTTCGGGTACGGTACGTGTAAGTTGAAGTTTAAAAGAGTGGTGTTATGTCATGGGAACAGTCACGGTTGCGGGGCATTTGTGTTTGTAAACACACCTGACTTGTTTGATATTGCATTAGATACAGAAAGAAGCTCCATTAGCACAGCGCAGAGTCACCCGAGCGTCCACCAAAGCCTCCACTAGCAAGGTATGGCTGGAGAAATTCAAGCAATTTGTCACACAGAATGTTTATACTTGATTGTACAGGGTTAGTAAAAAAAACAACGAAACTCAAATGTCGGGACCATTGTTTTAGTGAAGTTCTGCATGTAGCTTCTTCAAAATCCAGGATATGAAAGCCCAATTCATAAGCTTTCTTTTAGTACAAAAATCATTCAAATCACTCATGTACTTTTCAAGTTACGGAGTTTTAAACACAACCACCGTTTTCAAGTTCTGCCAACGGATCATAAAAAAGGTGTGCGTTCTTTCAGCAAAACAAAAACAATTCACACACATCCTTATGTGATTTGTTTTATGTGATCCATGGACAGAACCTTAAAACGGTGGTTGTGTTTAAAACTCTGTAACTTGAAAAGTACGTGATTGATTTGAGTGATTCTTGTACTAAAAGAAAGCTTATGAATGCAGAACTTCACTAAAACGTCAGTTCCAACATTTGGGTTTGGGTTTTTTTTTACTCACCTTATATTAGGGCCCATCTCAATCCATATATCCAAGTGGAGTTCCGGACAAGTTAGAGATACATGTAGAATCATTCACTTTGTCTGGAAGAAGCTCAGCATTTGTCTGAGTAATGTTCCGGGGAAATTTTCATGAGCAACTGCTTGACTTGATCACCAATACTGATATAATTTCGTTGCTGGAAGATTGCGGGGAAGTTGTTCAAAATCCTGCAACTTATACCAGATACAATGTCCGCAACTTGTCCCTGAGATGAATTGAAATGGGCCTTTAACCCTAACAGCCCTGAATCCTTCAAAATCCTCTTTGCCAAAGTGGAGGAATTTGGAGGATTGAGGTTACATGGCAAAAGTGCGTTACGGATTTCGTTCCTTTGTCAAGGTCTTGGGCCAGACCTTGTGTGGTTTTTGCTCAGCCATGCATAAATATAGGCCTGGATTATGCTTGAAATCCTCCGTACTGCTCCAGGATGTCACTGGCCAAGCCTCAACATATTGACAGTCACTGCCGCAGGATTTGCAGGATTCAGGCAGTGGTCACCCCTCCATTGACCATATTGAAAAAATAATGGAGGAATTTGCGGGATTGAGGCTATATGCTATTTTTCCATGAGGCCAATTGGAGGATTTTGCAGGATTGAGGCTACCTTCTAGCAACAAGGCCTAGGGAGTTAGGGTTAAACCCTAGGATTTCCTTACTTTTGGATTCTGGCCATAAATTGTATTCAAATGGAACTGCTGCTTGAAACATTCAAAGCAATGCACTATGAATTATGCATTTGATTTGCATATCATTTGCATGTCTTTGACCGCCTGCATTGTTTTATTTTGTGAATAATTCAGCAGTCCAATTTGTCTGCAACAACCACACCCCTTCCCAACACGATTCTCAAGTCATTAATGCAAGTAAATAACACGGTCGTAACCAGTCACACGAGGGTGTACATTTGTGGAAATTGGTGGAGTAGCTTCAGACCATTAGCGATCACTAACGTCTTGGACCAAGGCTAGCCTTAAAAGGCAATAAAAAACATTTGCAAACTTTTTTCATATACTGCCCCCAATTTTAATACAAAAATTAGTTAGTCCACATTTTGTTTGCAATTGGTTACACATCTGTGAACGGGTGTAAGCCAGTTAGACTAGCTCCCTGACCTTATAATTCCCCGATATCTATAAATTGCTCTGTTTCACCTCAAGTGGGAACAGGGAACCAGACTACAAGAATATGATTTGTTTTCTTGGTTTTCCAGAATCTATGAACACAAAACTTTAAACAGGTCAGTGCAACAATATTTGCTGTAAAATACTATCCCCCAAATCCACCATTCCTGAAAATTACTTTGCAAATGCAAATGTTGTATATTCCCTTTAAAGCTGTACCATTCATTGTGAAAAAGACATTTTCTTTTGAAAAACTAAACAAAATGAAGGAAATTTCCAATTTGTCAGTTTTGAATTTGTGTGTGTGTATAACTCGACAGCCGCTAACCACCCAATCCAAGCCGGCAGCCCCTGTCCCAGAGCAAACTAAACGAGTGACAAGGCAGTCCACAAGACAGGCATCCAGACATGAAGGTGAGGTTGCAATGTTTCCATCCTGCTTGGTAGAGGGCTCTTTCGTAAAGTGTGTTGCCTATACACGTAGTGGTGGCCTGGGTTGGATTCCTGGTTCAAACCATATGTGAGTAGAGAGTTGTCTGTTGCTTCTCTCCTGCAAGTAAAGACGTTTAGCATCCCACCCCCAGTTTTATATAAAATAGTCAGTCAGTCAGTCAGTCAAGTACTGCAAAGAAGACACTAGACTGGCCTTCTTGGACCAGCCAAAAATAGAGTCAAGATTCTGATTGCTGAGGTCAGAATCCAATCTCATTTTTGCCTAGTCAGATACAGTAACTGTGACCCCATCTGCTTTCCACAGATCAAAAAGAGAATCGGCGAGTTTTGAAACCAACCTCGAGGACTGCTTCCGTCGCAAAGACGAGCAGCAAGTCAACTGGGAGCAAACCAGCCATGCCTCCTCCTCCTGTCGCTTGTGAACCCAAGTTACCCTCACCGTCCGCAACCCAGCACGTCACCAGCGAGAGAGGGGCTTCCTTGCCTGACCCTAAAATGAACCAGTCTTTCGCTCCGTCCCACTTCACCTTCAATTTCCAGTTTGAGCCCATGAGCCCCGCTAGCACGAAGAACTTTCTGTTCCCAGAGACGGCAGTACGAAGAGGACGGTAAGACGAGAACATCTTCTCCTTTTTTTTGCTATGGGCAAAATCTGCTGAGAGAACTAGTCACAAGCCAAAATTCATAAATACCCAAGACAGTTTACCCATTCCTATTGGTCGAGAGCCCGTCGCATGGCCGGTCTTAAACGGTTGATAAAACACCAGCTGGCTGGTCTGAAACACTTTTCCAGTGTCACATGAAATTTTGGACTCCTATGAAGTCAGGTCCCTTTTACCTTTTTACTGGTTAAACGTTCACAATCCTCGGTTAGGCATGCGCAGTACTACCAATGGGTCTGTATTTCACAGCACTAAATTCACACTACACTGGCACAGCTGCATTCTGCACCACATCGCGCAGTATGCACAACGCAGGGAGTGGGGGGGAGGGGGTGGTCAAACCCCCTAAAAATTTTTTAGTGAAACAAAGACTATGTACAATAGACCTATAAGATATAATGACGTCACACTTTGTCCCCAGGTGGGAATGATTTGCTGGCGTTCCCACCTGGCCCCCATTGGAAAACGCACATGTAAACAAAACATGAAGTCATGTCTTAGGTCCATTATTATTTTGATTCTCTATGTTTATTGGCAGGTGTTCCACTCCGACGTCAGCCAGCAGGCGTAAGCGAGCCTCCTCCCCTCTACCTCTAGAAATCTCTGCCATACAGTCCCCCAAGAAGTCCCTACAACAGGCTCCGTCCCCTAACGGCATTGAGAGCAGCAAGGAAGGTATCGTTAACATGGCATTCCCCAACTCATTGGCTTGTATGATGTTCGTTGATTGATTTAAGCCGGAGCGCCTCAGATGTAATTCCAATCATGGACAATCTGCATTTTAATTTTACCTCTTTATCATTCTTGTAGATGTGTCCTACTTCCGCAACCTCTTGAAGACAGAGACTTCAAAGTTGAACGACCTCTGTAGCAAGTGGGAAGCTGTACAGAATGACACCAGTCTAAGTGAAGATGGTATGCATTGGACACAATGATTAATAATTAAGGTCCCCCCTCCCGTCCCTCCTGCCCACAAAAAAAAATTGAAGGCTTAACAGAATCCCCCACTGCAAGTTTGCTCTCTATTAACCCTCCTACTGTTTTAAAAGTATTCTATTTTCCCTCGGCTTCGCCTCGGGGAAAAAATAGAATGTTCAATGGATCACTTTGGGAGGCTAGTTTTACTACACCACTCGAAGCAGTGAATATTTGTACACTACAGCCAAAACGTTACAGTGAGCTGCATGGTGCAGATTATAATATACGTCAACTGCATCTTGCCCAAGATGGTTTTGATATTAGTGATATCAACTCATGATAATCTCATTGCAATAACCAAACAAGAGACAATATGTGCTTGGCATCATTTAATTCATGCATCTATACGGTTGCAATTAACACTTGTTGACTGCTGTAATGTGGAATATGAAGTTTTGAACACTCGAGGGGCGCAAAGCACCCGAGGCGCCCGAGGGTGTTTAAAACGTCATATCCCACATCACAGCAGTCAACAATTGTTCTGTTATACCTCTGTCTTGGATTCTGTGGATTTTGATGTAAAAATCATGAAAACAAACAGCAGTAAACACAACAATCATGACAATCTAACGGCAACTCACATGCATGTCGCTTGCTCGATACAGCTGATTGTCTGCTAGTTTGCTGCTCCCACTGATGTGTAAAAACATGGTGAAAATAACGTGGGTACCAACGATACAATCGTTTCACACCCGTACGTACCGTGCGTACAAAGTCATAGCACACGCCCCCAGGGATATAACATACCTGATATCCCATAGGGAGAGTGCTATCACTTTTTATAAACATGACACGTGATCGTTCTAGGCCAATGAAAACACAGTGTTCAAGACAAAGGTATAACAAGTGTTTTATTTCAGGTTTTTCGCCGACTGACCAAAGGACCCTACTTATGAGGCATAAAAAAATATGAGAACCATGGAAACAAAAAGGGACGCCCCTATGTGCTTGATTACACCGCCCTCTTTTTGTCCCCTCGCAGTGGGCGGTGAGATCCGCTGTACCATCGGCAAGGCCCAGCTACTGGTTGCACAGAGGTTCAAGCAGTTCTCCAGCCTGGTGGATAACTGCGAGTTTGGTCTCGGGGAGAAAAAGACTCACTGCTCAGACTTGACAGGTTTCTGGGAAATGATTTACTTTCAGGTAAGACGAGGGAATATAAATAGTAAGTTTCTTAAGCAGACCCAAGAATGACTGATTTTCTTTTACAGATCTTGTGTTCTTATGTTGATCAGCTAGAGATGAAACTTTCCCGATTTTAATCGGTAATCAGACTTTTTGACTTTTCCAACGAAATTTCCAATTTTTTTTACAATTCATCCCTGCCAAAGTTGATTTTTTAATTTTTTTAATTATAGTTTCCAAAAACTTTTCCTTGTACCCCAATAAGTTCTTCAACGACACTTTTTGTTGTTGTAGAGAATATATTCAAGAAACGATGTAAAACTCCAAAGAAGGGTTAAAGCACCCATTGCGATATCAATTGATGCGTACATAAAAATGGCCTCAACATGCTGAATATTTTCCAAGAATGTCCTGTTCGCAAAGTTGCATTCTGAAATTACTTACTTGTTGCTGATAGCAATTTAATAAGTTTGGTTGTAAAAAGGGACCTGTTTGTTCTAAGGCCAAAACCAATCAGCAACTATTGCCACAAAGTAAGTTTTTTTAGCGCTCAAGGCAAGGCCAGGCATTCTCAAATGCTGCAGGAAAATTTGGTCGTAGTTCACCGGCGCGGCGGGCGCAGCCTACAGCCGGCTCGGCTGGCCTGCATGCCGTGCTGGGATAGGACGCAATTTTTGGTGATTGTTTCTCATCGTCATTGCCTACAATTATTTACTGTATTTTTTTTTCATAACAAAAATGAGATTCCTCTTTCAAAAAGTGCCTTAGAGGTACAGAGTGCCATTTGGTCATGTTGTGAAATGGCTTGCAGTTTGATAATTGGGACCAGATGAACAAAAAGGCATAACTTTCTTATATTTGCACATATGGACTTCATTTTTTTATCATCATATAAAAGAGTAAGGTTCAAGGAACAAACATTACGCACAACACCCATGATTTTAAACAAATTGAAAAAGTGAGTTTTCAACTTGTGGTCATTTTTTTTCACATTCTAGTGATTTCAGCGTGACTGAGCAAACAATTTGGTCTTGGGGAGAGCCAAGTCAATAAACAATGTAGTAATGAAAGGGTTAAGTAATGTGCCACTATCTCTCCCAAATGATATAAGTATTGACCTGGTGAGCTCGGTGGTCGAGTGGTGAGACATCTTCCCTGGTAATCAGGAGGACGTGGGTTCGAGTCCCGCCTAAGTAAACCTGTGAATGTTGTCTCGCAAGCTCTTGGACTGTATATATCAGTAAATTGGCAAAGTCCAGAATTTTAACACAAACTTTCAAAACAACACATTTGGTTTGGTTTACAAAGGTTGAAGATGTCATGGGAATGTTTGCATCGCTTGATAAACTCCAAGCCAACAATTGGGTTAGAGAAGAGACCAAGACCGCGCCCATCAAGACCAAGAAAGTCATCAAGGTATGTATCTGGATTGGGCATCTACTGCCTAATAAGAAATGAAAGGCCTCTCAGACTAAGACCAAGTAAAGAACAACAACAGTTTCTCGTCCGGGCCTTTTTTAGTAGAGGAAGGGGGCTGCTCTTTTTTTGGGGGGGGGGGAGATTTTTCAAGATGACATATCGATGCTTCCATTTTTCTTGACGCGGTATCACAAACTAGATCTAGTCCAGTGTCAGAGCTGTCCTGATACTTAAACCAGCGGCACCCCCGCCACAAAAATAAATGTCTGTATTCGTACACACACATACCAGCAGGAGTACGTACGGCAGATCTTACGTGCAGTCAACTGACTTTCTTTTTCTCAGTACTTGCACACACGATATACAGAATATTTTGTGTACGAAAGTCACAACACCGTTGCATGTGGTGTTCCTATTGTCAAATGTTTTTGAATATTAAGCTTATTACTATGTTTCGATACAAAAACAAAAAATCGGAAAAATCAACAATGCCACGCAAAGAGCGATTTAAAGTGGTGGCCCAAACCGAACTGGAGAAATCAGCCAGCAAATGCAAGAAAATTGATTTCCTTTTCGGGTAGGCCTAGTTCTTTTGATGTGTTTTTGTTAAATAAAACCCTGCTTGATGGCTGTGTATTTTCAATACTGATTTCTGCATGGTGTGTGATTATGATTGAAACTGGCACTTATGATCGGACCCTATTGACATAACTTTGACCATAACTTTTTTCTGATTTTGTCATCAGAAGGCCAAACCGGCCACCAAAAGCCAATCCACAGAGGACCGTAAAGCAGCCAGAGAGCGCCTAGCGGCCATCAAGGCCAGTATGAAGGCCAGACAAACCCGGGCCAAAGCTGCTGAGCATACCGTGTTTGAGGGTGGTTTCTTCAAGGTGGAGAGCCCCATACGCAGCCCTGCCCCACACTGCCAAGGTACGCATACAATATTCATCTTAGTAGCCTGAAAGTTCATCTGTGTTGGTAGTTCCATAAATAATTTAGAGGTTAACTCCGGTCTTCATTAGCAGGATGAAGACCGGAGTTTCGGTCGAAAATTACAGATATGAAATTCTCTAGTATCGAAAATTACAGGTATGAAATTCTCTAGTAGTGTGATCGAAAGTTTCCCTCTAAATTATAATATTCATCTTGTGTTTTGGGGGATTTCCATGGAATTAAATTTTCAGTTTTCATTTTGCCAAGAAGGGCCTCATTAATGTTTATTAGACCTTTGAGTTGTTTTTGTTGTTTATTTGTAACTTTCTCTTTGCATTCCTCGCAAAAAAATGAGTTAAGCGTACTCAAGTTGATTTGAAAAAGTGAAGTTTACTGTTGGAATTGTCAAATGCGATGGAAGTACTTGGATGTTTCATGTATTTGTCTGCTTCAGCTGGCTCGCCCTTCAAGACTCACACCAGTGGCAGCTACGCCAACACCCCACGTGTCCAGGGGTATACACCCAAGAACGCTCGCAAGTCCATACAGGGAAAGCTTTGTGGAGCACTCAGCAAGCTTGTGCTTGGAGAGGTAGCCACTCCTACCAGGAAAGTGGCCACACCCACCAGCAAAGTGACCACGCCCATTGTCCAAATGGCCACGCCCACCAGGAAAGTGACCACGCCCATTGTCCAAATGGCCATGCCCACCAGCAAAATGGACACGCCCATCAGCAAAGTAGACACGCCTATCAGCAAAGTGGACACGCCCATCACCAAATTGGACAAACCCATCACCAAATTGGACACGCCCATCACCAAAGTGGACACACCCGTCGGCAAAGTGGACAAGCCCGTTAACCAAACGACCACACCCGCAAGTAATGCGGCACTGGCTGTTAGCAAAAATGCCACTCCCAACAACAAGGTGGCCACACCTAGAAAGTTGGCCAAACCCTGCAGGACAGACGCAGAAAATGATGCAACACCAAGTGCCTCAACGGAAAATGAAAATGAGGTAAAATACGGAAAGAATGATTTCAACCTTTCACATCATCTTCCTTCTCAAAAGATAACAGAATGGAAATCTTTTAACCCTAACTCCTTAGCATAATTAACTAGGGACCGTACCCATCCTGGCAAATTGTACACACACACTGTTGGACTTAGTTTCTGGAGGTATGCCAAACCCAGTGTAAAAGACCATCAAGTTGGGGGTACTGTACCCATTCTTACAGATTTCAACAAAACCTGCTGCTGGGCTTTGAAGGGTTGAGTTCAGTTAGGGTTAATTATTGATTTTCAAATCTGTCGAACTCAAAATCCAACACCAATCACTTCCTTTTAGATGTCTTTAAAACAAATTCTCCCACAGAACCCGTTTGCTAGGTACCTCCAGCCCTCTACCCCTGCTGTCGTCAATCTCAACAAGCAAGCTGAGGATTTCATGCAGACCGAGCCACAGCAGCAGCTGGTTGACCTGGGGGTCAGGTCGCGACCTCTCAACTCTGACCCGGCTGTCACAACCCCAGAGCCGTTGTGTTTGCATCTGGACAGTGAGGGAGTGGACACGCAGAACACATCTGCAGATAGCCTGGAGATGGAATGTGTCGTTCCTGCTACTAACACACCGCGTAAGTTTTTAATTCTCCGTTCAGGAACAATGCAGACATTGTATAGGGCCAGAAAAAAGTCTCCGGTTTCTGGTCTCCGCATGCATGACTGTAGCCATGCGCGTTGGCAAAATTAAAAAGGGTGTTTTTTTTTCAATGTAAGATGATGCTGCAAAACCGCCAAACTCACTGGTTTGACTGGAATCCTGCTGCTGCACAAATTTAACGTGGTTTTAGATGGGGTTACGATCAAGTATAAGCTTTATGTGGCCTCCCTGGGCTCCCATTTATTTTGCACTAAATTTAGTCGGGCACCATTTGCAGACGGCGTTGTAAAAACCAGCCTGGCAGCACATGCACTATGTCGCTGTATGGTCTGACCATGGTCTGATGTTACCGTTGTCTCTGATTTTTGTCTTGACTATCCAAATTTCCCGAAGAATGTTTGTGTCGGTCGAGATTGTAAGTAGGTGCAGAATTCTCAATCCTCATGGCCTTACTGAGGCCACCTCAAGCTCCATTCTGAAGGATTTTTGAGAGTTTTAAGGGGATCGAAGCATCATCTGCAACATCAGCCGACATCTGAAGAAGAAAAAGTATGGGGAAAAAAGGCTGTGTCGCCGCACCACTTTTGGGGCAAGCTCCATACCACAAACCGTAGAACTTTTTTTTGTTTTTGGCCTAAGCACTCGTAAAAGATAAAGTGTGCGATTACCATTGATTAACAATTAATCTTCATGCCAGTATGTGCAAGCCTGTTATGTCAAATATTTTTCCAAAGGTGCCAGGTACAATGTACATGGCAGCTTCGGCACTCAAGTGCATGTTCATTTGAATAGCTTCTCCTTATACATAGAGAGTCAACTCTCAGGGCTCAACTACATCTTTGGTGGTATGAAAAAAACTTCTTCTTTTTATGCCTTTCATTATTGTGTTGACTGCATTTGCTGTGTGTAGGCACCAGGAGTAGATCCAAGAGCGGCATCTTGCTTCCCGGTCTCAACAGCCCTCATGTACACCGGACACCAGCTGGTGTGAGCAAGGTGAGTGCATTCTACTCTATAGCAAACTGTAGGGGGCGCTGTGCTGCGGGGCCTAACGCAAAGTGCCAAGCAAGGGCTCCTCTAGCCCCATAAATGTGGCCAATTTACTGGACTACCTCCTAAATAAAGGCCACACTTCCACCATGTACAAAAACAAGTCAAACTTTGTCAAGTTTCGATTTTCACATTTAGGCTTAGTTTGTAGTTTATTTTTGCTTTAGAAGCATACTCACCCTCTTTATAGGCTAATCAGAAAGTGCTGCCTTTTTCAGATGTTTATTTTTCGTGAAATTTCCAGATTCGTTTGCACATGCTTGCGTATCAAAATTTCAACATGAAATTTCATGAAAATTAGACATCTGAAAAAGGCAAACCAACCTAATGTCTTACCGTTCCCGAGAAAAGACAAAAAAAACCCCGGTTGTTTACATCGGAGTACACATACGTTTTTCCTTTCGTTTCAGTCAATGTACAACACACGTTGTGTATGTCACATAAAATTCCTATGCACAAATATGTGTTTCTTACACATCCGCAAAAGGCGAACACTTTACAGCTGGAATTACAACTAGCATAAACAGCCCAATTTTTTTGAAAGTCGTTCTCGCACGCATAACACAAGAATAAAACAAAAACTCCCAGTTTTTTTTAAGGATAGGTGTGTGGATGTTTATATCCTACTTTAAATGTTCTTTCGTATTAACAGCATTTCGTTCAATGCGCGTTTTCTAGCCCAATTGGGCTCATTCCAGGACGCAGTGTCCCTTTAATCACAATCATTATTTGCCACACTACCTGGAGAGTGGTGTGGTACGGTTTGTGTGCTGAACTTTCTTTGGTATTCGTTTAACATTAATTCTGAAAAAGAAAAATCGGCGTTAGGTTTTGGGAGTCACTAGTCATTAGCATCAAGTCCTAGTCATTATTGTCAAGTCCTGAGTCCGAGTCTTGCCAATGTGACTCGAGTCAAGTCTGAATCATGAATTACAACACAGTCCGAGTCCTCGACTTCAGTCCTCGACTCGAGTCCTAAATCATTGCCCCTGTCTATCATACTTGCCAGTCCACCTTAGTCAAGAAAAAGTTGAACGCATTTCAACTTTGGCATTTATTGTTGAGAATGTTTCACAATGTCACATTCTGTGCGTCTTCACATGTCACTAAGATAGGAACCTTTTATAGTGTTGTTATTTATTTTCAGGCTAAAATTTGCAGTATCTTCACACCTCCTCCGTCATGTGCTGCCACCTCTCAGATAGGAGACGACCTCATCTGCTTTGATTCACCCACTCCAGTTAGCTCAGGTAGCTTATAATTTTCACATTGTTATATTTCAGGGGGTATAATGATGTAATACATAACACAACAAGATAGACGCATCCTGATATATGCCTCAGTCAGGATCAGTCATTGCACTACTTGGTGGTACCATCTGATAATCAAAGTCGTTTGCAAGTCATTTGTTGGTTCCGAAAAGAACCTTTGTAAGCTCAAGAAGAAGGCAAACTAGAGTTAGCCCAACTTTTCTGCTAAATACTAAGCAGTGCAATTGACATTGCTAATTGATGGCAACCCGGTTCGTTATTGTGACATCATCTCAATTCAACCATGCGTACTTCAAACTGTGTAGCATAGCACGAATGGAACCGGAAGTTAACGCACCTCGGGCGTTTATCTCATTGGCGCTAGTAAACAGTGGTGTGCGTGCGTGTATGACGTTTTTACTAACGAACCGGACAGAGCATATAATTCGGAACTGGCTTTGAAATTGTGCTTAGCTTAGAACTATTTCACAGCATGGATGTGTATAATGGCTGCATGCACTTGGAGATTTCTATAATTACGCCATTATTTTGAACAAATTCTTCTGCAGAGGTTCGGGTGCCTTTTACTGTGCTAAGTGCCTAGGTCTCAATTAGGGAGAGGCCCAGTCAGCAAAAATCAGTTGGCAGCAGCACCATGAAAACTGGGCTCAGTAAAAAAAACAGCTCATATTTCCACTAATTGCTGACCTCGCCATTATAACCTAAGCTGCATTCACCCCTATAGCACCGTAGATTCAATAATCGATATATCAGAAATGCAATATCGAGAATATTTGAAATATCGATTACCCTGTGTAAAAGTTAAAGACCATAAGATGACACTTTGATTAAAAATAAAATTCCACGGCTTTCTCTGGAGCACATTGCTCAAACTTTTTAAAACAAATCTCATTACTGACAGTTTGTCCAGAACGGGCATTTTTTATAGTTTTAAAAATGCAGAGCACAAAGCAATGCCGCTTGGCATTTCGCAATGTTGATATTTTGAGTCACAAGCACAAGTTGCCGCCGAGTTTTATTACATTGTACGGAAATGATAAACACAAAGTAAAAGCACAAATGGGAGATTTATTTTGACGATAATATGACATATTTTCGATATGATTCCTCAATATCGAAAATTTTAATATGATTAATAAATTGCTATTGGCGATATCGATATCAAAATAATATTGAATAATTGAGTAATATCGATACATCGATGGTGCTTATATTCAACCGAATAATTTAATATGTGATTTTGTTATTATTCTCAACAGCTGAAGCAACGAGACAAGGTTCTGAAAATTGCCCAAACGGCAAAACAGACCTACCGACTTGCAACGTCGCCAAGGCAACCGTTCGGCGGTCGATCCGCCTGCGTCACCACTCTGCCTGTTCCCCGCTCACAGCCGACAGTCTAACCGACACAAAAGCTCGCTTGTACAAACCCAATATGTCCATGATGTGATGTGCTTTTTGTAGTGATTCTGATGAGAAAATGGTTCCTATTGTATTTGTATCCATTCCATCAGAAGTGTTTACGAAACGTTGGCTCTTTCTCCAGCTTTGGCTGCATCTTTGGCTTTCGAGCGTTTCACATTCCTGCGGCCAAACATTGACATTCAACTGATTGCAGCAACATTGTGTGTGTGTTGTGTCAACACATGCGCACACCCATTCGCGGCTTTTCCGAACTAAAAACGAACTACTAACGGAAATTTCAAAATAGTTCTTTAAACGCATCTTTAGAAATGACCCTTCATTGTTTTTTTCTTCAAAATGACAGCATACCAGAAAGAATAATTTCACAGGGAGTTTAGTGCCATTACTATCTTTAAACCAAGTATGCTTTTCAACACTAATTTGGTCAGTTACTTTTTGGATAGCTGCAAATGATATACTCTACCTTTAAATCCAGCATCTGGGATATCTCAGGTTTTGTGCAAATACTCAAAAAGTACACGAGATGTGTCATCCAAAAGTGCTTAAAACACATGGTTTTCAGTGGTGAGCTTTAACAAATTGTTAACATACATGTAATTATTTCTCGTTTTGTACATACATTGATATATTAATCTTTTAGAGGTAATTTTTTAAAACCTAATCATGCATTCTCAGGATTGCGGTTTTACAGTCAGTATTGAAAAATAATTAACCTGTTTGTTGCGTGAGATAAGTTTTCTATTTCATAAGTCAGTTTACACTATTTGTAGTCAGTAAAGGTTTTATGCAACTGAGTTTACCAGAATGGGTTTTTTTCCCCCCCCGAGTTCCACAAAATTCGCTGGGTTTGTGGTGTGATTTGATGGTAAACCATTCAATTTTATTTGACCGAACAAATTTTGTATAGTTAGTACGTCTGAATGCACAATAGCTCAAAATTGATTGTTCTGGGTCTTTGTATTTCATCTGAACAATTCAGCCTCGCTTCCCTCAGTATAAGAGAGTTTTTAAATTGGTTTTTCTGGTGCACTTGCGGGATTAGCTTTTTTAATTTTGAAGGGTGGGGTGGAGTATGAACAATCATCTGGGTCTTTCAGTATTGTAATATAGGCATAATTATCCTTTTTTTTTCATATCTTTCATGTTTGTTGCTTCACTTTTACTATTAAATGATTCCTCTATGATTATTCATTAACACACAAAATTGAGTGGTGTTTTTTGTTGTTAATTTTAAGAATTGAGATGGGTTAAATATGTGGAGTTTAACCCCCTCATCTTTGATTCTGGTTTTTTTTCTGGAGGTTGTAAAAAAATATTCACACCTGTTGCTTTACCATGTTGAACTGAAGAGAGCGCAAGAACATCTAGATTCCTGTCAAGAAAAAAGAGTAAACCCTACCACTTTGATTTTTGAGGGCACAAAAGTTTGCCAATTTCTAATATATGTGCAAGGTTAACCCCCTATCATTACCCCCTGGCTTTTAAGCTAAAAGGGGGATGTTGCTAAGTGTATTCCTTTTGTGTGTCTGCGTGTTTGCTCTAACATTACATACTCGTTGTGCATGCACCTGTGAACAAAAGAAGTCCGCATTATGCAGGATAAATGCCATAAGATCGCCCCTAGAGGTACAGATGATGGTAGAAACGCGCGTACCGCTAGGGGCGACCATAAATCCAATACGATCGCCTCCAGAGGTACAAATGACAATAGAAACGCACGTATCACTAGGGGCGACCATAAATCCAATACGATCGCCCATAGGGGTACAAATGACGATAGAAACGCGCGTACCTCTAGGGGCGACCATAAATACAATACGATCGCCCCTAGAGGTACAAATGACGGATAGAAACGCGCGTACCGCTAGGGGCGACCATAATTACAAAAAGATCGCCCCCAGAGGTACAAATGAAACGTGAGTACCTCTAGGGACGACCATCAATGCAATAAAATCGCCCCTAGAGGTGATGATAGAAACGCGCGTACCACTAGGGGCGACCATAAATGCATTAAAATCGCCCCTAGGGGAACTTATAACGATACTGGTGGCATCTAGGGGCGACCTAGAGGTAATTATGAGGATTCCAGCATGTATACCTCTAGGGACGACCACTAATAGTCACTCCTAGAGGTAATGACGATAGAAACGCGCGTACCTCTGGGGGCGACCCAAAATTAGACTTTGATTCGGATTGTATTTTTCGCGCTTACCGCTATCTATTTTTTGGGGGGGGGTTGTATTAACTTAATTTAATTAATTAACTAAAAAAATTTGAAAAAACAAACAAAACAAAACAATTGAGCCCCCCCCCCCCCCGCAAGCCAAATCCTAGGTGCGCCACTAGGACCAATCAATCTTTTGAAACGTCGTGTCCGCAATTAGTGTAATTATTTTGATCAAATAAAGTTGACTTCACTTGAAACACTACATTGTTCTGCTTATATTATGTTTTATTGTTTGACAACTTCTCTTGACATTCAACAGGCTTGTGTTATTTATCATGTCAAATCACCAACTGTCATTTCAGTTCGATACATGAGGAATGTCTAGAGTTTAAGATGACCACATAAACACTCATACCTCTGGGTATAACTGAAAAAAAGAACAACATTTAAGGTTGAATAACCACTTGACCATTTCAAATTCAACCAAAAAATTGAACGATTCACAAAAATGTAATAAATGTTACTTTTAAAAATATACAAGGTGCTTTTCAACAAACAATGTTAATGAAAAATCCAAAAACATGACAAAGTTGCTGAGTTTCAAGATACTGTTTTATTGAACAAAAACATATGATGCGCTCCAATCTTCTCCATTCATTCATGAAAATACACTTTCAAATTATTTCCTGTACATGTAGATAGTTTTGAGGAGATTCGCCTGGCCGAATTTTTGATACAGTCTTTTTTGTGAACAATACAGTGTGAGTCAAACCAAACTATACACTTTTAAAATTTGCCATAGTTTTATTCTGTAGCAATTTAGATACGATATTTTCATATGTACTTTTAGAGTAACTCTTCCTGCTTCTTTTGGTGACATTTTCACTTGATTAGTTTTCATGCATGACTATACAGGAGACAATTAAATGGGTCGGGTAAAATCTGACTTGCACCAACTGGTCAGGGCTGGATAAGAATGAGACAATTTAAAAGAACATAACCATTGTCTTGGATCTGGTCATGGAATGCCTAATCAGTTCAGATTTGTGGATCTTGCTTGCAAGAGTTTCAGTAGGCAAAATCTGGATGACCTCCAGGAAAGGATAACTCGTGAAACTGACATTCTCAGACAAGACAGGGAGGTGATTCGCCGTGCTGTTGCAGGAATGATCAGACATGCAACATTTCCTTGGATCAGCTGATTTCCTCTTTTTTTACTTCCCATGTGTGCCATTGAAAATAGAAAAACACTGTACAAAGTCTCGGTAAATTTTGAATTTCCTCCTTTTTTTGTGATTTCCCAGTTGCATGCCTGAATGATGCGTCGAACCCAGCTGTGCATTGAACGAGATGGTGGCCATGTTGAGGACTATTACACCATGGAATTTAATTGCCTTTTTAATTTAATTTAATTTTGAATAAACACGAAGTTAAAAAACTAATGAAATCCTGTTTTGTCTCTCTGTTAGACAATGGTTGTTTTCTTTAAAATTGTATCTTTGTTATCTAGCCCTTACCAGTTGGCGCAAGTCAGATTTCACTCGACACCTTTAATTGTCTCCTGTGCAGTCATGCACGAAAACTAATCCAGTGAAAATGTCACCAAAAGAAGCAGGAAGAGTTACTCTAAAAGTACATATGAAAATAACTTATCTATATTACTACAGAATAAAACTATGGCCAATATTAAAAGTGTATACATGTAGTTTGGTTTGACTCGCACTGTAGTATACCACATGTCCCATACAACTGCAACTGAATAAATAAAGTAATCAGTTTAGTTTCATCTTAACCAAGGTATTATGTGTGGAATTTGGAAACAGATCAGATACTGTATGAAGAGAACACTCTAAAACAAAAACGCCACATGAGACAGAAAGCCAGCAGCAACTGTGTAGTTAAGGGCCCCGTTCCTACATTAGGCAACGGTTAAAAACCATCACAAATGTCGTGGATAGAGGGCAGGGTTTTAATTTTTGAGGGAAATTTGTGTTTCCTTTGTCCCTGTAATATAACACTCTTCCATAGACTAAGCACATAACCGTACGACCAAGGACCGTTTCCAACAAAAGACCCAACGCTCAAGGACTGAAAGGATCTGTTGTTCTCCCTTTGTTTGTCCAAGTACACGACTGCATTACTTTGTTTCTGCATTCAGTAGAGGACATTGAACAATAGAGGACAATACGGTCCCCAATTCCCAAAGGTTCCTAATTTACGATCGTGTACAAAACATATGGGAGGTCTTCCTAAAAATTTAAGGTAAACAAAAGAGGGACAATAGGGGGTCCCCGATTGCAGGCAAATACACACTTGGGTGAGTGAGCTTGTGTGCGCATGCACTGTGTCCAACAAACAATATCTCTCGTGAGCCTGTTCCTGGCCCAAGTACACACACTGTTTGGAAGAAACTCATTTCAGAAGCAACTACTATATTGTTTTGGCACGCCATGGGGCCAATGCAGCTGCTAAGCACAGCAAATATTTGCTTAACAAACACGGGTTACCAGCACAAAACTCCATACAATTGATATTTCTTGCAACTGGTTCTCAGTGGATTTCCGCTAAGCACACAATCTTTGCTTACCAATATTTTCTGCAAAATTTGGTCTGTTTAATTCACTTATCAAGAAAAAACTGCATCGTCAGAGTTTCAAAGGTCGGTTTTGCCATTGTCGGACAGCACCGACTCTATGATATCATTGAGTCCGCTCTCAAGCAACGCCTTGCTTAACTCATCCCGGGTTGCCTGCTCCCCCTCTTTGACAAGCCACGCCGCCATCATGGCCCTAGCTTGCTCTTTGACCTCTAGGTTCTCTGTCTGAACGTTTCCAATTTCCTCGTCGGTGAAGTTTAGTTCCACAGCCAGGGTTTTCCAGTTTTCACCGAGGCGGGCCACGACAGCATCGACTTCTTCTGCCAAAAGGAGGTTGGACTTTTCAAGACCTGTGAACAGAATCAACAAGAAAATAGGAGAACAGATTATAGTCTATTTCAATGGAACTTGCATAACGGAGAGTAAATTTTAAGCCTCCTGCTATTTAAACAGTCACAGACAGTCAAATTCGCTTCCACTTCCCCTGCCATACTTTTAACAAAGGCTAGTAACCAGCAGTTTCGCAAAGTGACAAAAACCTGGAATATCGATAATTTTTTGATTTTGAGTTTTGCTGGCCATTTATTTGACCAAGTTTCAAAGTGAAATATTGTTTTTTTTCTAAATTATCCCAAACAAACATTTAACAAAAAGCCTGAACTCCATGTGCTTTTGTTTTCACGAACTGACAAAATAAGTCGCCTCGTTAGCAGGGCACTGCTCTGGGAGCAGGTGCAGGCCCACTAACGATGTTGAAAAAGAACAAAAGCATCCACGCTCCACTGTCCTGTGGTGCATAAAAGTACCAATTTCTCACAACGTTTTTATGTTTTAACGAAGTGACAAAGACTGTGTACAAAGTAATGGGAAAAATAATAGACCTCCGCGTATTGCTGTTTTCATGAAGTGAAAAGGAGTTTTATTAAGAGAATAAATGTGTGCTTTGGAAGTTTTAATCACTCTGTTTAAGACCGCTTGGAGTCTGGGTGCTGATACTTACCCGAGCCGAAGGACTATAAAATACTGACTCGCTTGTAGTATTGCGCATGCTTACGTGTGGATTGTGAACGTTCAACCAATAAAACGGTAATAGGTACTGGATTTGTAGGAGTCCAAATTTCATGTGACACTGAAAAAGTGTTTAAGACCAGCCAGCCATGTCTTTATCATCTGTTTAAGGCCGGCCACGTGACGGGCTCTCGACCAATAGGAATGGGTAAACTGTCTTAGGTATTTATGAATAATAAATTACTGTTTAATAAGAGAAACTTTAACAAAAAACTTCGAATTAGCAAAGAACATAGCATTAGTTACTTGACAATGCAAATATTTCTTAAATCTTTACCTACAAACTGGTCGCAAATGTGTTTTGAAAAAAAGGATTAAATTCGAATGCGATTATCTCGGGATGACCTTTTTGAAGGATATAGAGGTTTTTGTCAATTCATGAAAACACCGTCAATTTGTTTGGGTTTTTTATTGTCTTCATTGTTTTCTCTCTACAGTTTTATTTTTTCAGGCTTGTGAGCTATAATGCCATGGGTACTATGAGGAATCCTTGGTTTCATAATTGGAAAAAATAATAATAAAAGACAGTTATTGCTTTTTACCTTCCTCCCCGCCCTTCAACAAATCGTCGTTTTCTTCTACAACTGCTTCCGTTTTCAACTCTTCTATTGATGTTTGCTGTGGGAATAAAAAGTGACAAAATAACACCATAAACAGAGATTCAACTGGTTTGTGGAAATATTCTGAAAAAGGACCGGGGTCGGGAGATTAAAATGATGCCTTCATTAGACGTGTTGTTGTTATCTAATTGGTTGAAATTCAATTTAAAAAAATCAGATTTTGAAGGGAAAAAATCAGGCTTTTAGAAGGAAATTTTAAAAATCGGAAGTCCAATTAACATCTTCTCTCTGCACAAATACAATTCAATTAAAGGTAACATACAACATTTGCTTTTCAGAAATGGATGGATTTGGGGGTAGCAGACCAGTAAATAAACTTCCATAGACCCCAATGGTAAATGCTCCCACTTCAAAAATTCGGGAAAAATACTCACAACTCTTCAAGGTGTTCGAGACACACATCAAATTAAAGCTTATTTCATCATCTTTCATTTTCTTTTCAATTTTCGGGGGGTCAACTGATGACTTTTAGGAGAAATTTCCATCTGAAGATGATCACCCCTGAAAATAGTCCTGAAGCCCAACGCCATTTTGAAAAACGATGCCTATACTCCATTGCAAAGTAGAGCGCTTTTAGGGTCCAAATTACATCAAAATTACACAGAACTGCAAGCTCCAAGTCCTGTGCACGGTTTCCACCCATATTTTTTACAAACCCTCAAGTTCATGGCCCACAGCATGCTCAAATACCGAAGATTTTGAGGGCATGCACATCGTGATTTGGCCGGCGCAGGCAATTTCGGACCGATTTACTGGTCTGCACCCTGGGGGTAAGTGTTTTTCCAGCAAATATTGTTACACTGACCTGTTTAAAGTTTTGAGTTCATAGATGCTGAAATACAAAGAAAAAGCAACAATCTTCTTGTAGTCTGGTTCCCTGACCCTACTTCAGACGAAACAGTGCAATTTATAGACGTTGAGGAATTGTGAGATCAGGGAACCAGACTAGCTGGCTTGTACCCATTCGTGGATGTGTAACCGATGGCAAACAAGGTGGACTAAATTTGGTAAATATGAGGTAGTGTTTGAAAAAAGTCAGTTCTTTTCTGAAGATTGTTGGTCGACCATACAAACATTTCACTTTTCTGGAAAATGACAGCACATCAGGGTGCCATGATTTCATAGGATGCTTGAGACTATTACCTGCAGTATTTCATAATAATTTGGTAGTTTTGGTTTTTTTGATGTTTGCAAATGTTGTATATAACCTTTAAAGGGGGCATTTCTGGCCACATTGTTTTCCTGAATGCCAGTCGCTAGGTGAAGACTTTCACAGAAATATCAACCCTAACCACCCCAAATGCATCAAAATCCATCCCCCCATTTTGGTGGAGTTTGGGGGACTTGGTCCGAAGGCCTGGCGTGACTACCGTGGCAAATATTGATGGAGTATGATGGACTTGGGCCTAATGGCCTGAAGCAGTGCTAGGGGTATCCGATTGATTTTGCCAAGCTTCCTGTACTGTGATAAAAGCCATGTGTAGCAAGTCCATGAATGTCAACCAGTGCGTCAGTGGTGTATTTCATTCAGTCATGTACAGTTTTGTATTGGAAGCACAGTGATTGATGTATTTTAAATTTGTCCAGTTCCTAGTAAAAGACTCTAGGAGTTAGGGTTAATTTAAAAGGTTACAAGGCCTCAGGAGTTGAGTTGCTGCACTGCAGGACACTTGGGATGGTCACTTGTCTTCACCGAGTAACTATTTTTCTGTGCAAACAGACAACCAACTAGCGATCAGTATTTGACACAAACAACAGAGAGACTGACCGGCATATCCTTGGCCAATCTGGTGACCATCATCTCAAGGTACGACGGCACAGACTTGACTGGGGCCTGGGTGCTGGTGATCGTCTGGAAGAAGTAGGGGCTACGTCTCGCTAGCAGCCGCAGAGCACACCAGGCAAAGTTGCTGTTGTTAACAACCCTGACAGTAAAATAGCAAACAAAATGTTAGAGCTATCACCAAAAAGGCAGACTATTAAGCACAATGCTTCCATAAGGCCAAAAAAAGAATAGTTCTGCTTCCGATTACATGCCTTTCAAAAATAGGGTCGGTCGGTCGGAATTTTTTTTTTTTTGGCCAATTTTTTTTATGCAGATTGAATGGGGTATTCAATTATATGCGAAGTTTTAGCCTGAACTATTTCCATTGCACTACAAAAGCTATACACAAAATGGCCACAAAAAGTGAATAAAACCTACCTTAATTATTGTCAATATATTTATGTTCGATAATTCGTAAAAAAAATTGTGGGAAATTCAGGTCGTTCGCACCATAGGCACAACGCTAGTCAAGAAGGGGAGCTGGCCAAAACTCCGAAGTGTGTGATGCACTGTACATGTACATGTGTGGCCCGCGGCCAACGGGTCGAACATTTCAGGAAACACGCTGCATTGTATCACTCCAAATACGAGTAGTGCGATCTCAAAATGAACTCTTGAACACGGAAAATACATACACAGACAAGCTAGATCAAATCTGTGATTTAACTTGCAAAAATGTTCTTTCTCCATCGGTGTTTTCTTGGCATTTTTACGATGTCTTTCTCAGCATTTTTACGATGTCGAGTCCAACCAGTTGACAGAGCACGTGCCTGCACCTGCATAGCCATGCTTGTGCTAACGATCGCATAGCCGTGCACAGACTAGATACCGCATTTTCATAATTGGCCCCTGCGCGGCGCCGCGGGAACCAGTCGTCGCCGCATTGCGCTTATTACGCACGTGATTACAGACATCGAATTGCGAAGTAGTTGAATCGCGCAGCGAATTTGTAAAAATAACGGAGGTTTCTTTTGAAAAAATAGCGAATGTAAGTAAGAAAACAATAAATACAAGCATTTTTTTATGCAAAAGGGTTGTTGAGGGGTATTTTGTGAAGACAGACAAGACATAAGGTTTTATTTTTATTTATTCAATCATTTTTTAATTTTTTTTTGGAATTGCCGATAAAATTTTTAGGGTCGCAGCCTAAAAATAGGGTCGGTCGGGTAACCGGAAGCAGAACTATTCTTTTTTTTGGCCTAAGCAGAATGAAACTTGGCATAACGAGGTAACAACCCTGGAAAGAAAGTTTGTTCTTTGAGATTTTTTTTTAAGCTTAGCGTTTCAACATCAATTCATTGCACATATATTTTCCAGCATACCAAAAAAAAAAAAACCTTGAACATATTTTTCAGGAGTTGGTGTTCTGTAAAATCTTCAAAATGGAACCACTGACTCATTTTAACCCTCCTGTATTTAAACAGTCACAGACAGTCAAAATTCACTTCCACTTCCCCTGCTATACTTTTAACAAAGGCTAGTCACCAGCAGTCAGATCATATGTCAAGCAAGCACTGTGTCTATTCAAACTGGGTCAACAGACAAAGCAGGCAAGTGGTGGTCACAGCTGTTTTATCACTCACCAGGAGTCAAAGCATAGCTGTATCAAGTTACTTAAACAGTCCCAGCCAGTCAATCCTGCTTTACATAGGCCTGGGAATTCTTAACCGTTGAAAACAGTCACTTGACTGATTTTGACTGAAAGGACTACTTGGCACAGAGTGTATGTTTGCATAGGAGGGTTAATCCACAGAAGAAATTAAATTGCCCTTACTTACAACAAAATTGGAGAACTGCCAACACGGGCCTTATTCAAGAGTTGGCCATTTTTGTCGAGTTCCCTAAATGTATTTTACTAACTATAACTGTTGAATGGGATGGCGCCAGACTATTTATGCAGGCACAATGCAGCCTTATTTGACTGTAATTTTTTTTTTAATATGGCTTTAAACATTAGGGAATGTTTAATTACAAATTTTAAATATTATTCATTGAAGCAGACTGGAATTTATTATAAATTAACTTGCTTTCATTTCTCTTCGCAAGTTCCAAAATTTAAGATTTTACCTCACTTTCAATTCAATATGGCCGACTCATGAATAAGGCCCATAGGGCTGGATAGCTCAGTTGGTAGAGCACCAGAACGGTAATCCGAGGGTCACAGGTTCAAGCCCCGTTCCAGTCAATTTCTTTGTTCAACTTAAAAAAAACCTTGAATTTGGTAAACTTACTTGTATTCTTGTTCTATCATGGCGCCTGGGTCTGCCTGTTCTATCGCATCCTCAAAATAGTCCTCCAGGGTTGGTATAAAGATCCTTGTGAATGGGGAAAAAACACAAGTCTTCGTCATTCAGGGAATTAACGTTTGAAACAAACATTTGTAAGAATTACGGCTTGGCAATAAAGTGTGTAATGTGGAACCCATTAAAACCATGTGGTCAGTGTTAAGGCTACAAGCAGTGGGACAATTTTATGTGAGGTGTTTTTTGTGTGTACAAGACTGGTGTGAAGAACTTCACTTCACAGATTTTTGTGATTGTAATGCTGAAAGAAGTTTGTAACGTGTCAGATGCAAAATTTCCCAGAATATTACAACATTACAAAAGTTTTTGAAAATCACATCAAGAACACACTTTAAGGTTAGGAAACCTACATGCCATAAGGCCAAAAAAAAAAAGTCTCCGGTTTCTGGTATGCGCGCGCGTCGCCGTAGCCATGCGCGTCGGCAAAATGAAAAAGTTTTTTTTCAATACAAGATCATGTTTCAAAACCGCCAAACTCACTGGTTTGACTGGAATTCTGCTGCTGCACAATTTTAACGTGTTTTTAGATGGGGTTATGATCGAGAATAAGATTTATGTGGCCTCTCTGGACTCCCATATATTTGCACTAAGTTTAGTAGGGCACCATTTGCAGTCATCAGCCGACATTTGAAGCCAAAAAAAAAAAAAAAAACAGGTAAAAAAAAAAAAAAAGCTGCGTCGCCGCACCACTTTTGGGGCAAGCTCCATACCAGAAACCGGAGACTTTTTTTTTTGGCCTAAGATTTCTCAGTCTCTAGGAATTTATATGAAAAAAATGTGATGTTCAGGAGCTTCATGGTCGAGCAAGAAAATCTTCACCTCACAGGTAAAGAAAACAATTAACATGTGTGTGAGGTGCCGCAGTATTGTATTGCTGACCTCATGAGTTGAATAAGAAAATCTGTAAGTCTCTGTGCCTCAAATATTGGTATAGTATATGCTTGAGTTTATGAGGTTCAGTGCCATGAAGATCAGTGCATAGAGAACCTTAAAAAAAATGAAGGAAGAAACCTGTGAGGTTTCGCATTTCTCATTTCGGGTGAAGATACACATGTGGTGTGTGAGGTCCTGCACCAGGAAAAATGCCCATGGCAAAACCTCAATAGTTAAATTGAGAAAAATCTGTGAGGTTCGGCACCTCACAACCAGTCCACAGAAGAACTCTTGAGTCAAATAAGGACATTTTGGAGGCTCTAACCTCACAGTGTGTATAAGGATATACATGTGGTGTGTGAGGTACCTCACACAAGAAAAAACTGTGCAAGGCAAACCTCACAAGTTGAATATGAAAGTTTCGAGGTTCGAGCCTCACAGCACACACAACACTTTGTAGTTCATGTGTTGAACCTCACAGACTTCTCACCTATTCTCTGCTCGGCAGGCTTCAAGGTTGTCCGGGCATATGTTCCACAGTCTAGTCAGTTCAGGGCTTCCCATGTCGATCTTCTTGTTGGGCGCGTTGATTCTCAGCTCCTCGCCTAGGCTTCGCTTTCTTGCCCTAGTGGGGAGATCAAAATTGAACACTCTGAGGTTTAGCCTCTTAAACCTCAAAAACTGCTGTCTGACAGCTTCTGAGAAAACATCATCCCAAGCTTGCTTGGATGGGATTTGAACCCACGACCTCCTGTTTACTAGTCCAGTGGTTTTAACCACTACTATGGAGCTTGGAACCAAGGGCGGATCCAAGGGGCCAACGGGTCCATTGCCCCCAAAAAAAACGAACCCCAATTTTTTTTTTTTAAGTGACGTCGCAATAAAGGCAGGCACTGTGTACACACCACCATCTTTTCCTCAAAAAGATTTGGTTAAAGTGGTCAGAAATTGCCTCAGTTGCAGCACAAAGCATCTAGAATCCAAACAATTTTGGACCCACTTTTTGGGGGACACATTTTTTTTGGCCCCCCCCCCCCCAAAAGGGTGTTCTGGTTCCACCCTTGGGGTAACTAGCCAGTTCTTTTTCGCAGGCTGTCACACAGCAATACAAAATATGCACAAAATGAATGTCGGTGAAGGGCACTTTACTTTACTGTCGGTGTCGGTGATGACACTTTAAAATAAAAAAAAATAATATACTGAGAAAAAAACCTTTCAATTTGTAGATGTAAAAATGACGGATGTCAATCGCTTTTCCTTAAAAACACTTTTATGCCACGATTGTTATACTTGGTTCTTTAAAATATATGCAGTCGACATATCAAATAGACTACAAATAACAATACATCTGAAGATCAAAAAAAAAATCAATCATTCCAATTTGTTTTTTCCCCCTTCGTTTTTCTCCACTACGGCCTGTGCTCAGTTCTGTCTCGTGCCAAAATGCCACACACATTACAAAAGGTTCTTCCTGCTAGACATAAAGATATAAAATAAAGGCGACAGTAATCAGCTGACCTAAAACCATTCAATCATGCTCCTAAAGGTACTATTACCCCTGCTGCTCATGCCTATAAATAAATCCTACAACATTGCTATGTCTTTGTGATCTATTGATTCTACGAACACGATGACAGATAGTTGAGTGCCACAGATACCTTGTGCCCACATTCATGAAAATATCTCTAAAACCAAGAACTTACCGTGGTTTTGGTTGCACTTGTGCAGCATCAGGCCTGTTTGAAAAGAGAAACATTCAAGTATGAGTTTTATTTTAATATCCATTAGAAAAGAACACAAAAATAATCAGAAGTATAATTTTGGACCAGGATTGGGAAATGTGAATGTAACAAATTTCTTTGATTTGAAAAATAAGGGTGTCCACGCTTGTCATTTTTATGTTGTTTTTTTAATACAAATGACATAAAAAGATTGTTCAAAGCTGCTTTTAAGAAAGTAGATGTCATTCTATAAATGTTGGGTTTCTATTCTATGACATCTATGATTCTATAATTTGGGATCCATTCCTTAATGTAGTTTTCCTGCAAGAGTGATTATGTGAAGCAAACGACCTACCAACAAATACAAATTTTCAATTAATGACACCTGAATGGCAAGTTACAGGCAAAATTCAGAGGTAACAGACAGGAATTTATAAAATGATACAAGTCAACCACAAACAACCCGTTTAAATAGCTGTGTTCAGAGAATTGAGATATTGCTTGAGATCAATTTAGTTTTTAAGGGCCACTTACTTTTCTCGGATGTAACTCTGACAGCCTTCATTTTTCCATGTGTTCCAATGTTCCTCCCGACTCAGAATGTGCTGATACCAAAAAATAAAAGAATAACATAAACCACAAAGAGAAACTGACAGGGTTTAATTTTTCATAGACATTGACTGGAGAGGAATTCGAACCCGTAACGTCCAGAAAACTAAATCACACTCAACCAACTGAGCCATCCAGTCTTGTGTTAGCAGTCTCCCCGGTTGCAAGTTCGACATCATAAATCTGTATGTGCTATTGTAATCTGGATCCCAGACCAAAAAATTCTCAGCATTCTGAAAAATCTTAAGTCAGGTAGCTGTTGTAGCATGAATATCCGATTCCATGAAATATGGACTCGTTGGTGGTATTGCGCATGCATAAGTATGATAATTAGGAGAGTGACTGGTCAAGTGCAAGGGATTAACTGATAATAGGGAAAAGGAGTCCAATTTTCACAGGAGTTGGATTTTCATATGACACTGTCACTTAAAAAACCCCAGAACATGACAAAGCAAATGTTAGACGTTATGCCTCAAGTATGCACTCGTGTTATAACACGAGTGCATACTTGAGGCATAACGTCTAACATATTGGACTTTAATACAGTTATGCCTGGTATTAAAATTTATGAACTCAACATTTTCAAAACTGATTTTACAAGCATTACAGGTGTTTTGTTGGTACATACAAACTAGTTTCCTTTTATACCTGGATAGTCTTAGCAAATTCCTCTCCTCCCGGGGACGTTTCCTTCAGGAGATCATAGACAGTCTCCGTCGTGGTCTTGATAAACTGAGACATGTCGTCTGTCAGTACCTGTTGAGCTCTGAGAATAAGATAGACGGTGAAAAAAGTCACGTACAGCACCCGAGGCCAAACCATATCCCACATCACAGCAGTCAACAATCGTTTTGTTATATATCGTGCCAATAAGTCAGAAAGGGAAAGGTTTGTGTAAACTCACTATGCAAGAAATAAATCAAATTACTACAGTGTAACCTTTTGATTTTGGTGCAACGAAGTACATATGAGATCATTTGTACGCAATGCAATATTAGAAATAAACAGTCATTTTTATAGAATCGATACGTGACCGTTCTAGACCGATGAAATTACAGTGTCAAAGACACGATATAACAAGACACACTCTTACCCTTTGAATTTGACGTGCTGGTTGAGGTACTGAAATAAGATGAGAAACTGTAGCAGCACATAGCGTCTGAATGAGGCGTCATTCAGTTGAAGGTCGTACAACTAGTGGATAAAAAAGGTATTATTTTAACCGTCAGTCTCCGTACTGCCCCCAACATTCCTCATAGACCAATCTGGGCACGCTATCACTTGTATCACGGAGGCCCTCTTCCATGGCGAAAGCATTGTGCTAGCTATTGTCCAGATAATCTTTCACGGGGCAGTAGCTTTGTACAATGGCTGAGACAATGCTTCTCCATTGAAGGGGGCCTCGTGAATGCACTAGGGGTGTGCATTTAGGGCTACAGGAACCGGGTACCCGATTGAAAAAAACACGGGTACCCGGGTACGCGTAAAAGAAACCCAAGGCCAAAATACAAATCTTGGACTTTGCTGTTCAGACTGTCCTTAAAGGTCCGCACAATAATACAACCACATGTGTCGATACAGCAAGATACAAACTTGTGTGTACAGTGAGCTTACAGCTTTACGGTGTAAACTGCAGCTTTCATGAGTGTCACAAACATGAAATACATTTTTTTCCCCCATGTAGCCTGGTTTTCATTCTTAAAATCCCCACAAATGGCATTCAAAACAATGCTTTTTCATTGTCTGAGAAGTTACTAAGTAATTTGTAAAGTTGGTTACGTGCACCTGATTGCATAATCTGGAACTGATTCCTGACATCAACATTCGGGTACTGGGGAAACCGGTTCCGATGCACAGCCCTAGAATGTACAGTAATCATGTGGCCAGATTTGTTTATACTGCCACTAACTATCCCAGCACCGTATGGTTTCATAGATTCTTTAAGGTGCATATACAATGTAATACAATGTAATACAATGTAATACAATGTAATACAATGTAATACAATGTAATACAATGTAATACAATGTAATTCAGGTACTAAATATGTTAATATCTTTTCAAAACTTTGCACAAAAGCTAGTTCAAAACCAGGTTCCAGAAACTGGAGATAAACACTGGTCTGCTAATGAGCTGTATATTTTCAAGACAAACTTTGCAACCAACCTTTTCGCTGGTGAGGTATTTTGAAAAGAAGACGTGTTTTTCTGTCGGTGTCTCGTCCTGTGATTTGGACGCAGTGACGTCATCAAGCTTCAGACTGCTGAATGCTCCCAGGACAGCTTTGGTATTCTATTTAAGAACAAGCAGGAGGTGATTGCAACATTGTTAGTTACGAAGGCTTCAACACTGACTGCAGGGTTTGACTTTAGGGATAGCCCACTAGCCAAATGCTAGTCCAAACAGCGGCGGGCTAGTCGCTGGCGAGTCAAAGATTATTGGGATACGGCAAAAGGACAGGAAGATATAAATCATTAAATTCAAAAAGCAAATCTGTATCAATTTGTGTCTAATTTTATTAACTGCTTAGGGTTAAATTAAGATTTGTTTAAAGTGACTACTCAGCGATGGTAATGCTGAGCAGTTCGCTGCAGTCGTGACATCACTCAGATGCATTGCAGCCAGGGTGATTGATTCGTGTGCACTGCAACGGCCCAGTGAACAGCTTGGTTTCCCTATGGCTGTTGTGAAACCGTTTCATGGCTTGATTCTCCTCTTTGAAGCGAAAGCAAGCACAACTGTGGTTGTAACTGGTGTGGTGACAATCTGCTGAAAGGCAGTGAACAATTTTCAGGTACTAATTTGTAAAAATGTTCTATAGAAGTAGGATGTAACATTGCTGTGTGTGATCCAGTGTGTTAAACGTACGTGGACATTGTCGTTATGGAATGCACAAGAACCGTTGTTGAGGAAATGAGCCCGACCCGAGGAGGAGGTGACATCACACTATTTCAGTGTACAGCTGGAACAATGAATGTATTCAATTATGGTGACAGGTCTGTATGAGACAGACATTTTAATCAACCATTTAGCAGTGACAACCCATTGACCAGAGATAGAAATTTGAAACTTGTAACCACTGCTAACATTAGTGGAAATGAACTGAAACTGATGAAACTGAAATAAAGGGAAAATATGTCGAGAGAAAACTCAGGACTGACCCTCTGAAACACTCTCCACTTGTCCTTGATGTAGCATTGGGTAGGGTTGCGGAAGTAGTCTTGCAGGGCCCAGAATTTGCGATAGAGAAGGTAGTCGATGGGTGAGGTACTGGCAGACATCTCTCCTTCCTCTACCTCCATCGTCTCATCTTTATCCTCCGACTAATAAGGAAAAAAAAAACAATTTCCTAAGATGGAATTTGCATCGAAGGAAATTTAACTTTATAATGGGTTTTGCAGGCAAACCTTTGCTAATGTATTTTATATACACTGTATACTCAATGTTGTCCGAGGGCTTGCAAGAAAAACATGCATGAGTACTGTTTGAATCTCTAGAAAAAAAAAGTATTTGAAAAAATATGTTCTGATTGGGATGGAATTGGAAAAGAGCATGGGGATCGCAAGTTTTAAACAGGAGGTTGTGGGTTCAAGTCCCACCTGAGTTATAATAATGTGTATTTATAAAGCGCAAGCATCCACCATTATTGGTGCTCAAGGTGCTACATGAAACATTCCATAGACAATCTCAGCTCCCTGGGGAGTATGCAGCTCGATGCTGCCATTTCAGTGCAAAGCAGCTAAAATCAATCACAATAACCATCTCTGCCCATAGGTACCCATTTGCTCCTGGGTGGAGAGAAGCAATGAGTGACAAATATTGCCCCTTGAATACATGGAAAGGCAAAAGCTTGAAGGGGGGGGGGGTTTAAGATCCCTTACTGATTGACTTACTTTTAGAGGTCCATCTAGCTGCTCGGTGTTGTAGGATGTGACGTTGTCTAAGTGAAACTGGCTTATAAGGTTCAATCCTGCCAAAACAAACATTAATATTTAAACAAGAAAAGAATCAATTGAGGCATTCATTGGTTTTGTGGCAAGGTTTGAATCTCTTGGAATGTTTATTTGGAATTACAGTATGTTTTAGTTTATTCGGGGTGGGGGGGGTGTTGGGCTACCCTCAGGTCGACCTTGCGATGACACAAATCAGTCGGTGACTGACTTTTCAGGATCAAGCTGTGTCTGAACTACGTCCGTCGGGAACATTTCAGTCGCCCATTTTTTTGCGACTTGAGTTTAACTGCGACGATATTAAGATGATTGGAAAAAGTCAGTGCTAACACAAAATCAACAGTCGCAAGAGTAGGAACAATGCAACTTGTAACATATTGGTTAGCTAGCTCTGTTGGTAGAGTGTCTGTACAGTGTTTCAGCAGTCACAGGTTCAAATCCCACGGCAATCAATTTTCTTTGTTCATCCAAAACTATTAGAAAGAACATTGACAGTCCCCCCTGTGGTATAATTATTTGAAAAATGAAATATTTCAACAGGGTACTGCAACTTTGTTTTCATTAAAAAAAACAAACCCAAAACAAAAGAAATGAAACATTCTGTTTTTACCTGATTTCTCGTCAAGAGGGAAAAACCTGGCCAGAAACAACTGGATGCGACCACAGAACACTGTGTTCTGGGATTTGGAAAGTCGACGTAGCAAATCTGAACGCAACAAAAAAGAGGGAAAACAAATATTAAAATAAACAAATTTCATCCGAAACACCAGCTTGGATATTTCTACACAATGCTTTTAATTTTTTTTTTAACTCTTAAAGCAATATACAGATTCCCTTTTTCTATTTTCAACAAAATCCTTTGAAATGACGTTTTATACCTAACTAGAAGCTAAAATTAAGTGGCTAAACGAGCCAGGTTTTTCAGCATAAGGTGAACCTATATTTTCACCATGTACTTTGGATTTTATTTATGAGCAATTTGACTATTTTTTTTACATTAATAAATTAAGCTGTACTTCGGACTAAAATAAGTTGAAGGTCAGACGTATTTTTTTTAGTTTCATAGTTCATGTGTCGTGTTTCAGTCCCTCCCGTTGATAAAATGCAAAACCGCCCATGGCTATGAAAAACAGCAACTTACCATTGCACATTCGGAGAAGGAAATTCTTCCCAGACGTGTACAGCACATTCTGTTAATAAACAACATAAAACAATAAAATCTGACTCCTGGACAGATTTCAGGTAAACTATTAGAAATATTGTTTTCATCAAGATTCACCTACAGACCAATTTGAGCAAGCCATCACTTCTATCACAGAGACCACCTTCCATGGTGTCGGCATTGTGCTAGCTATTGTTCAGATGATCTGTTACAGGCCAGTTGCTTTGTACAATAGCGTTCACAATGGTTTCTCTCCATAGTGGTCAAAAGGTGCTATTTACCATTCGTGCACGGCGTCCATTGGTTTCATTTGCACATACAGTTTCAAGTCCAAATGCCAAGATGCAAATATTTTTCCAACTTTGCCTAAACTTCTTACCATTAAGGGAATAGCTGTGCACAGAGCCCTAGGATTTTGATTAAAGGGACACTAGGTCCTGGAACAGCCCAATTGGGCTACAAAACGCGCTTTGAACGAGATGATGATAATCGGAAATAACTTTTAAAAGTAGGATATAAACATCCACACAACTATCCTTTCAAAACTGGGCATTTTTGTGTTATTCCTGTATTATGCGTGCGAGAACGAATTTCGGGGTCCACTTTTGCGACCCCATAAATTCGAGCTGTTTGGATGCTAGTTGTGATTTCATTCGTACGCGTAAAGTGTTCGCCTTTTGCGGACATTGAAGAAACCACAATTTTTTGCATTGGTGATCGGACACCGCGCGCTGTTCACGAGACACACAACGTGTATAGCGTACATGAGAACGACACGAAAAACGTATTCGTACTCCGTCATGTCCGATGTAAACAAGCCGGTTTTTTTTCGTCTTTTCTCGGGAACGGTAAGACATTAGGTTGGTTTCCTTTAAACAATCCAAAACATAACATTTTCGGGGATTTCAGGACCTAGTGCCCCTTTAATGGCTCTATGGAACTCACTGACTTCCAAGTGTCTACTCTCTCCTCCACAAACTTGAAGACCTTGTCGCAAATGTTGATGGTCACCGACTCAAACACGTCTGACAGCAACAGGAAGGGCGTGGCCGGCGAACATATCCCAAGATGCACTGCTTCGATGGACAGGTTGATGAGGGCGGTGAAGTGTTCGCAGCCACTCCCCTTGACCTGTGGGGTCAAATGTCAACAGGGGTCAAATGTCAACAGAGGTCAAATGCCAGGTTTAAGACACGAATAGCATGGAAACTAAAGACACACATCTGAAACAACACGAATAAGTATTGACGGTACATATTTTGGAGAAAACTCACCACTAAATTCATCATCACATCGCGGAATGCTTGGTCTAGTGCAACCTTCTTTTCTGCTTCACTGAAAAAAAAAGATTTTAACAAAAAATAAATTAACATATTGATGTGGTCCAAACTCAACAGAAACATGCAGTTTATTTCAGGACGCATTTGATATTGTTTTCAGTGAATATTACATTTTATGGGCTTGTTGCACTGTTCAAACCGTACAAGATTCTTTACAATTTAACACCGGAGTTATTTAAAAAATAAATTGATAAAATATTGTGGTTTTTGTTGTAAATTGGACTACGACTTTTCCCACCCAGATTTGAAACAGGATTTGAAGATTGGTCATTGACAGAATTAGGAGAGTGTGGAGGGGGTGTCCCCCCCCCTCCCAGCAAATTAAAAATATTGCATTGAAATTGTCAATATCCCAGCCCCCTCCTCCATAAAAGCCACCCAGGCCCGGAACCCCCCCCCCTTCCCACACACCTCCAGCCCTCACTACAAATCCTTCTCCAATCCCCTTATCTATCGCACTGTCCCTTATCTTCCCAAATCCTCCAAACTCCCCTTTGCAAAATGGAGGATTTTGCAGGATTGAGGCTACATGGCAAAAGTGTGTGGCTGGTTTTGAAGGATGCACTGTGTCAAGGTTTTGGGCTGGACCTTGTGTTGTTTATGCTCAGACGTGCAAAATTTAGGCCTAGAATATATCCTCCTCACTGCTCCAAGATGTCACTGGCACTGCCTTAACATATTGGCAGTGATTGCCAAAGGATTGTGCAGGATTGAGGCAGTGGGCAACCCTTCAAAGACCACATTCAAAAAATAACGGAGGATTTTGCAGACTTCAGGTTGTATGCTATTTTTACATGGAAACAGTTGGAGAATTATGCAGGATTGAGGTTACATCCTAGCAAAAATGCCTAAACCCAAAAATGATGTGTACCTGCCATCTACGGCTGTCGACTGCTGCTTTAACTTGTCACTCTCATTATTTTGACGAGCTTCCTCAATACTCTCCTGCAATCAAGCAAAAGCACATTCAACAACATGGGTACAGATTCTAATAATGAACATTGTAAAATTCATTCTGCTTACGGAACTCATTTTCCTGCAGCGCAAAACGTAGACTGCAAGTGTCTGTGGGTGAAATGATTATATCACTGCTACTGTACAGAAGCTAATGTACTGTAAAGAAGGTGGGGGAGAGGAGGTTTGGAGTCAGAGATGGAGATGTGGCCGGGGTTTGAGAAATGGCCTGAGACTGAACCCACATCCACATGCAACGTGCCACAAGCAAGTGGGCCGTGCACAGGTTGGCCATGTGCAGAGGGGGCATTCAGCATGTTGATCAGATGCATGGCTTCTCCTCCCTTCTTTCTCCCCTCCCCCAGCCCACATAAATTCCAATCAATCATGAAAGGGACCAGGGTGGAAACCAGTGTAGATATGATCGATATACATTATATGACAACTATTCCGTCGCACTCGATCTTGAGAGAAGTTGTCCATGATTAAACTACACACTTGTTCTTCGGGATCTCATCAGCACACCCTGGGTACTGTCTCACTGTCTTACCATTCAAATGAGTTTAACATGTCTACAAATGCGACGGGAGCTCTCTCGGGAATGAGCGGGAAGTTTCACTTTCCATCCGAATTGTAAATTTACCTCTGTATCATCATCTTAATTTTCGATCTGTATTTGGTGGCATATTTGGTAGTTTCTGGTATGTTTTGGAGCAAATTTTGGCCTTGTTGCCAGTAATCATTGGTAATTTTATTGGAAAATGTTCAAACCACCATCTAACCCTGGTAAGTATTTCCAGCTCTAATTGGCAAATTAGACATCAAAATATCAGGCTGAAGTGCAGATGACCGCGAATGAAGTGCTTCGGGCATTGCGTCGCATTTTTAGGGATATCTTCAAAAAAATGGTCTGATTTCATTGATTTTGGGTGGTATAATCCGAAGATATCAGGAATTATGATGGGTAAATTTCATTTTTGTAAACTGTGTAGTTTTTCTGTTAAGATTTTATACAGTTGTCTGTCATGTTGAGGTTCATATACGGTTGTTTTGTCCATGGGGGAAAGTAATGTGGCTAAAGAGCCTAATTTAATATTCATGCCATAAATCATGGTCATGATGATTTTAAAACAAGAGAAACAGAATAAGGCTGGTGTCATGAAGCAAGGTATCAAATTATAATCAATTTGAAAAAAATTATGTAAGGAAAGAATGTTGCATCCTGACGCCACTTTTTCCATCATATACATGTATTATCTCAATGAAGGTCAGTCATTGCAAAAATGTTGAAATGACATGAATCTGGGACTGAGAGAGAAACATTTCCAATTTTGTTAGAAAATACTTTGAAAATGCAATCAACTCTCCATAAACTTTGTACACAACCAAAGAAGTGTCGTCTGGATAGTACATTCTTTCATAAGTAATATAACTAATAAATAACTCAGTAAAACAAGAACCTTAAAGTCTTACAAAACCACTTTCTTAAAGGGTGCACCCAAGTAAATACATGTAGGCCAAAAATCTGTCTGCCGAGCTCATGAATAAAAGTTGTACACTCAAATTCTTCTATTATTAGAGAGTTCTGAGAGCCATGGTGGAATTGGGAAATTGAAGAGATGGCAACAGGGCAATACACCTCTGCTCTGGCCCGGACTTGGCTTCCAATTCAGAGCAGTTTGGATGCAATCGGCATATGTGTCGGGCCCGAAAGTGGTGCTATTTAGCCATGTTGTGAAGATCCTTTTTCAAGATGGCTACTTTTCCACTTTGGGAAAAATCACTCGTTTTAGGGGTCATCTTCTTTGGGTTAGAATTTCTCGAAAAGTCATTGGTCAACCCACCAAATGAAAGATGACATGTTGATCATTTTTCTGTGCAGCCTGAAGTCTGTGAGAGTTTTGAGTATTTTTAAAAGAATTTTGAAGTATGGGCATTTATCACTGTTCCCTATGGGAATTTATTTGATTGGGTGCACCCTGTATCATGTGTATAGAGACAAATTTACAAAGACCACTTTGTCCGGAAAATGGGCACAAATAAAAAATGAACAGCGTAAAACGCGTAACTGGTACCGTTGACGAAGTTAACGTGAACTAATTTAGTACAACAAACATATCTGAACGTGTTCAAACTTATGGAAAACATTACAAGATAAAACAAGCAAAGACTCCAACTTTTACGGTTAGAAATATAATACATATCTGAATAAAAACTAGCCTAAATACTCACGGAAAACGTCTGCCTGGCATTCACGAAGTCAAACGTGGGAGCCGCCATTTTGGCCAGATTGGTATGGTACCTACTACCTATCGCAAGTCCACATTGCATATGCACGGGTATAGGAGGCAGGGCCTAGACTAGGCATGCTTTTATGACGTCATGTGTTGTCCTGTCGTCTGCTACTAAACTGCTGGCCTGAAGCTCTTCAAGGCTCTGAGTCGAACCATACCTATATATATAGGCCCTCCATTCTTATTCCTCCATTATATTCTTAACATTTCGCTCTCCGCACACAAAAAAATTACGAATATTTTTTGAAAAATGCCTTGTCCGGGGTAAGCCCCACGTATCAGCAACAGGAAAGGCGTGGCATTGCGGGGGGGGGGGGGATGCAAAACTATATTTGTGGCATTTATCCCGCATGACCGTGTCGCCTTTCGACTTCGGGTATCTAAACTTTTAACTTCTTGGTTGTCATGTTGATAAAAGCTACAGACCACGAAACTTGTCCTCTTATCTTGATAAATTTTCTGACGCAAATCATGTGCGGAAAATCTTGAAGTCTGCGCTAAAATGTAAAAGGGGGTCTGGATATTTGATACAAAATCGGCCTTGGAAAAGGACATATATCTCACAAAATTCCAAAAACTTAACGATTTTTACATTTATCTTACAGTGAACCCGAAATTTGTGACCTAAAAAAAACCAAGTAACTTGTCCTCTTACGATAATTTTTCTGAGACGCAAATTACGTGCGGAAAATTTTGAAGTCTGCGCTAAACTGTAAAAGGGGGTCTGGATATTTGACACAAAATCGGCCTGAGAAAAGGACATATATCTCAACAAATTCCAAAAACTTAACGATTTTTACATTTATCTTACAGTGAACCCGAAATTTGTTACCTACAAAAAATAAACTCATCAGAATGTAATTTCCCGTGCAATTTGGAGTAAACCATTTCCCAAGTCAGGCAAGGCTAGGGGGAAAATCCCCGCACATCACGACTTATAGCCCGCAATATATAGACCTTATGCATTAAGGCGGAGCTAGAGGGCAATGGTTCCGTATTGTGTGGAAAGCAGTGGCGTAGCCACGAGGGGCAGACAGCCCCATGAAACCTTGTCGCCCCCCCCCCCGTCGCCCCCACTGAGATTTTGAGTTTCTAAAAATCATTGATCTACATGACGCCCCCCATGAAATGTTCCAGCCCCCAGCGCCCCCCACTGAAAAATTCCTGGCTACGCCACTGGTGGATAGGCATGAGTAAACCATTTGTGCAGTCATTGTTACAAGATTAAAAATAACACAAAAATACCTCTGAGCTCGAGACACCCGCAACGCATTGGTGCCGTCATTGAAAAAATACAAAATAGGACTTCTACTGGGCGATTAAAAAAGCGGAACCCAACCCCCAAAATTATATTTCATAGTTAAAAAAATATGTAACACCAAACATAATAATGACTGGAAAGCAAATTTCATATGCTACTTTTAGATGAAAAAAATACTGAAATTGCTCAATCCGTACAAAGAATATCACCATTTAAACACAATGACCCTAAAACCTCTTTCGTCCAAAAATGCGATTTCAAGAATCATCGCTGCAATTGTCTTCAAACATCACCAGCGATAAAACCTCAGTTTAAAAATATTCAACAAAGTCCTTTTGAAGGCCCGTCTTTTAAAAAAAAGGTGGATTTTTTAAGAATATTTTTTTGCCTAACCAGGGTTGTTAATAAAGATATTGTGTACTGCAGTTGTTGACAGTTGTTGAAACAAGCATTCTGTGTCTTTTCTTTGTTCTTGTTCCAAACTTTTTGTTGTTGGACGAAACAGGTTTTAGGGTCATAGCGTTGAAATGGTGGTATTCTTTGAACGGATTGAGCAATTTCAGTTATTTTTGTCATCTAAGCTTATGAAATTGGCTTTCCAGTCATTATTATGTTTGGTGCTACATATTCTTTTAAAATACGAAATACAGTTTTTGGGGTTTGGGTTCCGCTTTTTTTTTTGACTCGGCCTGTATTTTCGGAGAAAATGTTGATTTTTTTGGACCGTTTTCTGGAAAGGGGGGGGGGGGATTGGCATAGGCCTAGTCATGGTTTTAATAAACACAAAAGGTCAATTTTTTCTCCTTTATTGTGATAGGGAGAAAGGCGGGGCCACGGGGTGTGCCCATATTGCCCCTCCCCTTCCCTTTTGTTTTGATTATTGATGGGAGATGATGCTGTATTAAAGGTTCTACCTCATCATATGACTTGTGTATTGCAGCATTTATAAGTGCCGACGAGTTCGTACAAAGTGCGTGCAATAGCAATGTAGGTTCTTTACCGAGTCTGTTAGAAAATGCACAAAAATAATCCCCCCAAATTCAAATAGTATAATGACTTATGAAATTGGACAAAAATAAGGCATAAGTTTATTACAAACTTTCGCTATTTTATTAATTCTACATAAATGCTTCATCAAAATGTATATATGAAAGATCCGCTTATCAGTTATAAACTATTCCTAGATATTTATTCATTTTCAGCAATTTTTTTTTCCTTTCTCAATTAGAAGATTCATTAGAAACGATAGCTGTAATTAGAAGCAGATTCAAATTCATGGAGGTCACTGTGTAACATACAAAAGAGGTCTCAGAAAACGTGTATAAAAATATAAAAAGTCCTGAAATATAAAACATTCCTTACTCGTTATAAAAAAAGAGCACTTCTTTTTTTCGTTTTCTTTTTTAAGAAAATACAAAAATTTACACACACAACATCTACCACAATGAAACCAAATTGTATAGTTTGCTATAATTATAAAAGAACACTTCGCACAAACTTACAAAAGATATAACACATGCTACAGAGCAAGTCTCTCACTGTATAATTAAGAGCATTTCATAATTAATACTAAAGTTATGGTAATATTAGTACAAGATCAGTTGCAAACATTTGTTGTTAATTGATGAATTGATGAATATGAACATGATTTTGGTCCCAAAAAAAATACACGGTTCCTATTTATTTCCACGGTGAAAGGTTTGTTTAGGCCAAAAAAAAAAAAGGCTCCGGTTTCTGGTATGCGCGCGCGTCGCCGTAGCCATGCGCGTCGGCAAAATGAAAAAGTTTTTTTTTCAATGAAAGATGATGTCTCAAAACCGCCAAACTCACTGGTTTGACTGGAATCCTGCTGCTGCACAATTTTAACGTGTTTTTGATTAGGTTATGGTCGAGAATAAGCTTTATGTGACCTCTCTGGACTCCCATATATTTGCACTAAGTTTAGTCGGGCACCATTTGCAGTCATCAGCACACATTTGAAGCAAAAAAATCAGGTAAAAAAAAAAAAAAAGCCGCGTCACCGCACCACTTTTTGGGCAAGCTCCATACCAGAAACCGGAGACTTTTTTTTTTTGGCCTTAAGGGCCCGCAACTCAAATATAACTCTGGCGACTTCCGATTCATTTTGTACGGTTGGATTACATAGTACATTTAACTTTCCCACAAACACTCCACCATACAAGTCCAGCCACCATATAAATGCCATCATTACAGATAGAGATCAGTCGACATCAGGAGGGGCCCAAATAAAAACACGGAAATGCTGTAATCTTCAATTTCTTCTACCAGCCACGCAACAAGGGAAGACTGTTTTACCCACTATTTTACATGAGCAACGGCGTAGCTATGGAGTGGTGGTGCATCCCCCCCCCCTCCCCCGCACCTGACAATTTGGCAACTGAAGAAAATAAAAGCACTGTCCTATGAGTTACCAATGATTAGCGGGTTGAACATAAAGTGCCCTTTTCCAATGATTTTTGGTGTAATTGTCACCAAAACCCTGTTTTTCGTGAGTGGCTGTTTATTTTAACGTCCCGTGGAAAGCGCTAGCTATTGTCTGACATTGACCGTGATATAGATTTTAAACAGCGTTGCCATGGGAAGATGGTGTCCAGCCCCCCCCCCCTCATATTTTATTTCATGGAGGTCGGGTGTCCGGTCAAAAAAACTGGTCTACCTCTCAGCATGATCAAATTGGGTGCCCCTCCATTGTAGCCTCAAGCCCCCCCCCACTTGCCCCCTAGGAGAACAAGAACAACCCTATCTACGCCAATGCACATGGGAAGACATGTCCTGTTAGAATTTGTGAAATCGGCAGGATGAATGGACCATTCATTAGTTTTGCAGGAGATTGAATGATTTTGGAGGGAAAATATCCTGGGATCATAAAGGGGTCAAGCAACTTTTCTTTGTCAGCATTGACAATTGTTTGAACAAATCACTTTTACAACCCCTTTCGAAACTGCGAAATCCCTTTTCAACAATCAAATACTCGTCCTATTAGGGTACAATTGAAAAAGGATTCTTTAAAAGTTTGGATTACTGATTGTCATGATATACACGCCTTGTGTTAAAAAAACCCATAAAATACACAAAAATTGTGAGTACAACATCTAAGCACTACTTTGCATTTTTAGTGCGTACAAAATATAGAAGGCTGCATAATATACAGGCCTTGTGTTAAAAAAAACCATAAAATATACAGCTTGTGAGTAGGCCTAACACATCTAAGTACTACTTTGCATTTTTTAGTGCATACAAAATATAGAAGGCTGCAATATATACAGTTATTTATTCCTTTGTTTCAGACCAATCACGAGAAAGTCCACTAAACTTTTGACAAACTAACAGAAATTTTTAACACTACTTAACACAACCTATCACTGTTTTACAATATTTATTCTTAGGATTAAAATGAAAACGTAACAATTAGTAAAAGCTGTAGTGTCACAAATATTACTTCATAAAAAAAAAAATGGAAAACTATTTCTGAATGCTGTGTTAGAATGTAACAGCGCCTCTGGTGTGTGAGGGCTCTGTTTAGGCTTTGTTTAGGCTTCATCGGCAGTTGTGAATGCCTGATTGGTGAACTCTTGGACAGACTCCTTGCCGCTCTTGTGGCCGTCCGTTTGTCGCTTGGCAAAGTTGACAAACACCTGTTGATGACGAGAAAAAAGAAAAAAAAAAACTTATGTAAACTTGTGGAGTGATAGCACACTGTTGTATTGCGTATTATGATCTGATACACTGTGCCCTCTGGAGACGTGCACACAATAGGGAACAAAAGATTGTATACGTCTCCACAGGGCAATTTCTATAGATGAATACGTCTCCACAAGTTTTCACGAAATAGATATTTGGATCCTACTCAAAAACTAGGAATTTCCAAGGTGTGTTGATCTGTCGCAAATGGAAGAGTTTTAGAAAAGGGATATTAAGTACATAATTTCAGCCAAGGAAATTAATTCTGGTTAAAATCAGAGCATTTTGAAACTTCACTTTCAAACTCGAAAACTTTACTACACGAGAACAAAGAAAGAATACAAATTTCAGTATGTGTCACTGCGAGCATGTGTGTGGATACTGGCAAGGCTAGTTTTAAATTTGAAAAAAAAAAACCCACACTTTTCTTCAAACAAGTTTTGGTTGATAAAGGTTACGATCGTTGTTTTCTTCTTTTGGAATTTGGGTTGATTTACAAGAAGAGTTTATTTCTACAGCTTTAGCTTTCACTGTGGCAACATCTACTGTTGAAGAAAACCTTAAGGGGGAAGAACACAAATGCTTGGAAGGTATTTTTTAAAGCAGTTATTTGATTTAAACTGTTCAAAACTTGTAATAAGACTGTTTGAAATTTAGCCAAATAAAAAAGACAACTTATAGGGGGCCAACACAAATGCTTCACAATTATTTTAAGCCTTTATTTTATTAACCGTTGTAAGAAAATTCCTAGAAATGTCGCCATATTCACAAAAATGCTCGGAAACCAAATATTCACCAACCAATATAAAAGAAATCACACTCATGAAACAATTGTTAAATTGTTGAGGACACCATTCACACTCTTATTGGATTGGACCAATCAAAGTTTGTTTGTGGATAAATATAGCGACCAATCACCTGGTCCAGCGTTGTCTGGGTAACGGAATACTCCTGGATGCCGAGGCGGGCTTTGTTCTCCTCCACAGCGCCAAAGATGTCCGCCAGGCGCCTGGTTGCCAGGGGCAACTGGAAGCGCACCATGTTGTGATGCCTCTCCTACAAGAAGATGATTTGAAAGTTGCACACTTAGTGTGTTAGGAAACGGGGCTATATAGGCCTAACACATTTAGTAGCACAACCCAACAAAATGAGCCAAAAGTCACTAGAGCTGATTTTGAGTAGAAAGGCTGAATTTCTCAAAAGGTTCTCTTTCAAAAACACAGAAGATTCTCTTTCAATAACAATAACTCTTTCGAAGTGTCAAATTTATGTCCAGCAGCACTAATGGAGGTTACTATAATACTCAGGGTTCCCACAGAAATCTTGAAATGAAATGCCATGGCTTTTCCAGGACAAAATTAAGGCTTTCTATCATTTGACCAATTCCTGTGCTGCTTTGGCATCATAGGAGCCTGTTGCTCTAGAGGCAAAGAGTGCCACTCCCTTTCAGCCTTCCAGTTTGGCACAAGACCACTGAGCACCGCAAAAGCATTGCTATGGTGCATCGAACAAGCAACCAGAATAGAGCATACATGCATAAACAGGAAGTACATGCGTAGTAAGACTGCCACAGCCAAATATTATGCATCATGACTTTGGGTGATGCAGGATTCTATGAGTTGTCTTCCACTTTTGTCTTGGAATATCAAACTTTCCATGACTCCTAGTAAAATAACAACACTCCATGACTTTCCATGATAAGCTTCAAATTCCTGGATTTTGCCATGACTGTGAGAGCCCCAAATACTAAAAACACTTAAATACAAACAACTGAATGTGCGTACATTGCAACATACGCCATTTATTTATCCTGTATAGGATCCATATTTTCCGTAAAGGAAGGGGTTGTGGGTTGGGGGAGGGGGGGGGGTGGTTTCAGGGCAAATTTGCATACCTTCAGGATGGCTTCAGGAAACCTGTCGTTGACAAAGTTCATGATGCTGCTCCAATCCAGTGTCTCGTCGTTGATGCGGAGGATGAGAGTATAGCCGTCGCCATGGCGATGCTTGACTTGCTGAGGGCTGCCCAAGCACTGGAAACGACCGTTCACCATGATCGCGAGACGCGTGCACAGAAGCTCGCACTCCTCCATGCTGGAATTTGTGTAAGATAAAAAATCAAGTTGACTTTTAAAGTCTTAAGCTACAGATTTCATTCTGTAAATTCACAGCAAAATACAACCACCGCCATGCTCATTATATACAACAATGATTTAGGTTTTGAAATCCCCCCACCTCCCAAAAAATCACTTCATTGGTTGTTGAAGAGTTTTCTAAAGATACTTCCTGGTAAATGATAGCTTAAAGAGCCATAACAAACCAATTTGGGTTAATCAAAATGCATACAAAAATGATTGCACATGATTTAGAAAGATGATTCATTTAAAAAAAATTTTTAATTGTTGCTGAATTTAAAGATTGGATTTAAAGTGCCTGCAAAACATAATCAGGAACATGAACAAATTAACAAATTTTTGGCAGTTTCAAATATCAGTTCTGTATGCAACAAATTATAAATAAGGGCCCTTCTCAATTCATTTCCATGACAAAGTTTCATTAGCAACTGCTTGACTCATCAATACTGAAAACATCACAGCAGGAAGATTGCGGGGAAGTTGTTCAGAATCCTGCAACTTGTACCCGATACAATGTCTGGAACTTGTCCCGGATATGAATCGAGACAGGCCCTAAACAAGTTGGGGATTCAGTAGCGTAGTGTGAAATTTGTCATGAGTGGGGTTTACTGAATTTTTTTCACTGAAATTTCAGTTTGCCAGATGGCTGTGAAATAGAGACGAAGCCAGCATTTGAGAAACAGTCTGAGACTGATGATTAAGTGATGTCCAAATATAGCACGTCATGCGCAGGCGGGCCATGTGCAGACAGCATGTTCAGCCCATTGATCAGATGTGCGGCTACCCCTCCCTTCTTCCCCTTCCTTTTCCCCCCATTTTTATGTCATTTCATACCCCCCCCCCTTCAGCCACAGGGGGGAGGGGGTTTACCATAATAAAGTGACGGAGACATAAGCAATGGCAGAGTATTTCCTACAGAACTCTGAAAGCTTAAGATTATTTTTATCCAAAAGTTAGCAGGCAAGGAAAAAACAATTTCCCCCACCCCCGGCCAGCCTCACAACCCCCGCTTGGATTGGTGCTGGACTGGGCAGGGGATGTGGAATAAGCCTTTTTGGAGTTCCAACTGCGCGCATTCGTAACCCGTGACAATGCACATTGATTGTCTCATAATGCCCTTTGACAGTACCCACAATGCACAAACAGCCTTTTTGTAAAGTCAGTGGCGCGATGATGTCAAAGGCCATTTGAGACAAACAATGCGCGTTGTCACAGGTTATGAATGCGCAGTTGGAACTCCGAAAAGGCTTATTCAGATTGTGAAAGCCCTTTTACCTGTGTGATGTGAGAATCACAGAGTGGTCGTTCTTGATCAATGCGAGGACGTTAGACCACACTGCTTGCTTGGCGACTGGATCCATGCCAGTTGTTGGCTCATCCTAGTGGGAAAGAAAACATGGCCAAAAAAATGTCAACGCCACAACAAATTGCTCATGCTCTTAACAAAAAATATTGTACCAGTTCCGAGTCGAATCAAGTGAAGTATTTTGCAATTCCTGTCATTTACAATTCACACTACAGTCTGTGAGTGAGCACTTCACAACATTCTCCAGTCAGAAACTTATCGTAAGAATGATACATCCGTATTTTTTAAGACACGGTCAAACCAGTGCGATGCATCAGCCCATCAAACTAATCAAGACAATGTCCAGTACATCAGCAGAGTACATCAGCAGAAAATGTAGAGTGTTACTGGATCTGTAAACAGCACTGTAGTCAAGACCTTTTCCGAGACCTAACACAAATGCTTATGATTGAAAGTCAAATTTGAATCAAGTCTAATGTGAATGAGAATAAACGCTCAGCGCCTTGGCTTTAAACGTACTTAACACTTGGATTGTTTTAAGGTTACCGTAGAGCTTAAAATAACGTTTTTGGGAAAATTTATCTTGAAAAGGTCTCCAAAAGATATTGGGCAGAGTTGGACTGTCAATATGACATTTTTACTGGAGCTTGAAAGTTGATCCCAAAACAAATATGCCAGTATTCTTTCGTCAAATAATGACACTTGGTAAATTGTTATTTGACTTGTTTTGGTTCTAACAATTCAAATAATTGATAGAAATGAGTGCGGTCTCAAAAGATCATGACTGCAACACTGCTTGAAAGGCTTCTAACTTACCATGAGTATGACTTGTGGGTTACCCAGGAGAGCTATGGCAGTCGACAATGAACGCTTCATTCCTCCGCTGTAAGTCCCAATGCGATTGTTGACGTACGGCTCCATGTTCATCTGGTGCACAACACGACGGACGGCCTGAACGCAACAAAATCATTTGAAACTTAGGAATATTTATTTGAAACTTAGGAATATTATATCCAGAGGTATTGGAATTGAAGGCCTTCGGGTCACAGTTTGTAGGTAAACTTTTTTAATTCCGGGCATATGCCCCTGGCTTTCGTCATGTTCGTTTTTGTTTTCTTGGTTTTTGGTTTTCTCTATATGTGAATGTTTGTTGTTTGTGTTTTTCATGCCGAATAAATAATAATAATAATAATAATAATAATGAGTACCCAGGCACAAATCCAAAAAAAATCAGCACTTTGAAAATAAATAGCAAATCCAATAGATGCAAATACATTGTACGGGCATTAAAGCTACCAGTTTGGTCAATGGTTTGACTTTTAAACCTTAGTTATAGCCTTGAACAAGCTGGGAAAAAGTAGTGGACAAGTTTGTGAATTTTGTTTGTTCTTAAAGTTTTATCCTCCAATCAAATGACAAAGACTTGGATGTTATATAAAACAAATAATGAATGTTTTGCATTCGTGCAATGGTGAGAATATTTTCATGAGTTGAAAGATTGAATGTTCCATTTAACGAGGCAAACATTGCACGAATGCAAAACATTCCTTATTTGTATACTACTCCAGCTTACCATCTTGCACTGCTCCCCAGTGAGGCCCTTGATCCTGGCGTAGCAGTACAGAAGCTCTGTGCCGGTCAGCGGACTGTACAGGGCATCCGCTTGAGGGCAGTAACCAACACTATCCAAAAACACAATGGTCGGTAATGAGAAAAGAGGTCCCAAATTGTAATCCAAGAGAGTTTTGTGGCCCCTGCAGTTGAGGGCTTGTAGAAATGAAAGCTCTTCGTACTTTTATTTCTTACAAATTTGTAAATTAAATTGGAGTGAAGGTATCACTGGGATTCAGGACTGCTTTTAGGGGTGATCATCTTTGGATGGAAAACAAATTACCAAAAAACCAGTGGTTACCCAAAAAAAAATTTAACAGAAAGTGACAGAGAGTAAATCAAGTTTTAATTTGATGTATGTCTTGATTACCTGTGAGAGTTTGGAGTATTTTATCCGATTTTTGGAAGTTGGGGGTGGGGGATTATCACTGTTGCCTATGGGAATTTATTCACTGGTCTGCACCCCTTCTACAAGTGACAACTTCGAATCCCATTTACACTTAATCAACACAGTAATAGGTAAAAATGGCTCAGTGGGCAGGGCACTGGTACTGTTTTCTGTCTGTTCTAGGTTCTTCTCCCACTCTTGTTCATTTTGTTTCTCCATTTTTTACCTGTTGGACCTGACTTTGATGCTGCCGTGTGTGGGCGCCAGATCGTTGATAATCATGCGGAAGGTTGTGGTCTTGCCTGCTCCATTGACACCCAGAAGACCAAAGCACTGACAAAAAAAAAACAATTTAAAAAAATGAAATTGGTTAATACGGCTGAGATACAGCTAAATTTCCCACTTCAGTATCCTACACAGCATCTTAGTATCCTCAACGGTCCACTGACACTAGCATCCACTACTCAAACTACTACACCAACAAGAGTTCGATGTCTCCTGAAGATGAACTGAGCATACTGTTCGAAATGTCCAGTTAAACCAACTGGTTCTTCTCAGAACCACACAACTCACAAAGAGATTTCATTCACATGGCGTTACTGCAAACCTCCCAATCATTGTGATGACTTGTGATGACTTGTGATGACTTGTGATGGCTTTGTGATGACTTGTGATGACTTGTGATGACTTGTGATGACTTGTATTGATTTGTATTGACTTGTGACTGACTACATTACATCCCTATGAAAAACTGACCCTTGTAGGATTATACCTTGGACTAGACTGGCTTACCTGTCCCTTAGGAATGCCGACACACAAATCATCCACTGCCACCAAAGACGAGTTGTTGACAGATCGATACACCTACCCAAAAAATGACAAGCAATATAATCAAAACGTTGGAAGAATAGGTCAGAAAAACCCCAGCAAATAACATTTTGAAATCAACAGACATACTGTATCTACTCCTTCAAAATGTATCTACTCCTTCAAAATGTATCATGGGTATGTACTGGCATTAGAACGGCAGGCACGTACAGTAGAACAAATGCCATTGGCTGTGACCACTTGTTATGTTGATTCTGATTGGCCTAGCAGGGTTTACACTACAGCTCTTCTAAATCCAGAGTGATAACACGAGATATTCCTGATAATTTCATCAACGTTTTAATTGCCTCAGGAATCTATTTCTTCAATTAGGCAGGACTGGAACAGTGTGCGATTGACGTTGAGCATCGGTATTTTTTGTGTTCAAATGCGTGAGTGGGGCAACAAATTTAGCTTCATGCAAACTCCTACGCATTTACCTATTGTGTGCGGACAATAAGCCAGTTCTGTATTTCAATGACCCGAGGTCATTCAGGCTAACATCGCTGACGTGATGTTACGCGAAGTTACGCGCACGCCCATTCTGTTAGTAAGAAATATTTAGATACCTTTTTGGAATCAAAAATATTGCAGCGACGTAGCTTTTGATGTCATCACAACATGTTCATTCAGCGTAGTGACTTAAACCACTCCGGTGGTAATTGACACGCAAGCGTCGTGCGCGCGTGTTCATGCGCCTTCGATTGTTCGATTATCCCCAATGACCTGTGACCCATATCGTTGTGCACATGCGCAGTTGAAATACCGAAGAGGCTATAAATACATGTGCATGCAGCAGGACACGTGAGCATGAGGGGAAAGCATGTGCCCAAAATGGCAGTGCAATACCAATCATGCAGTACAGGATATCATTAATTCAAGTTTGCTGGAAGAAAAGTTGGCTTGCCATATAATGCACGTATTTAGAGTTCATCGTTGTGGCTGGGGGAGGGGAGGGGGCCTTACGCAAGGACGTCAAAGGCAGCTCATTTAGACAAATCACCTTGGTCAGATTCTGGATGCAAACCAAGTCGTTCTTGGCATCTCCAACTGCTAATCGCTGCCTCTCCATGGCAACATCCTCATCTTCAACGCCTTGGTGATCCGGTGATCTAAACAAAGGATACAAATTCCATGTAACAGTTTAGTTTTAATAAAAACAGGTGTTTATCAGGCATGCAACTGGGAAATCACAAAAAAAAGAGGAAATTCAAATTTTTCCCAAACTTTGTACAGTGTTTTTCTATTTTCAATGGCACACATGGGAAGTAATAAAAGAGGAAATCAGCTGACCCGAGGAAAAGTTGCATGCCTGGTTTATATAGCGCGTGTGACAAGCATTTAAGTACTTTACATCCTTAAACTATTTTGAGCTCCCTAGGTGTATCAAGGGTGACCTAAATAAATGCAACTATGAAACATTTGCTTTTTTTTGCCCAAAAAACGTGATTGGTGATTTTTTTATGCTTTGCATATCAGATTGAAGCTGAGAGCTTTTTTTTTTTTTTAAATACTTAACAAGTCACGAAAACAGCACATTGGATTGCTGAGAAAATGCCAATTATCAATTATATAAAAGAAATGATTTTTTTTTATCCTTTTCAAAGGTGCTACAAACAGTGAAACATGTTGCTGTAAAACCCACTGTGAAACTGTCGTTCATTTGTGCAATTTTTTAATATTTTGAAGTTACTTGTTGATATTTCAGAAGATGACAGTAAGACAGTGAGCAGAGTTTTCTCACACACGTTTTTAGTGAGCAACTTTTGGGTTCACAATTTGAACAGAAACCCCAAAATGTGTCTTCCTGAAATGACGTCACAGCAACAGCGTGGGCCCTTTAATCAGGGCTGTGATTGGTCAGAACCTCATGGGATTTGATTGAGACAATACACACCCTGACTTGCAATCCCCACTTCTACGTCTGCTGGAGCTCTCCACGATCATCAGCAGCAGGAATGCAACAACGCCCTCAACGGCAAGGGCGACAAACTTCCAGCCCAGCATGTTGAAGCCGAAGGGATCGCGGTAAATGTCCTGGCCAAAAGTGGCGTAGATGTCAGCCTGGACTTGGTTGTAGAGGAGCTCGATGAGTCCCGAGGCCAGACAGAACGGGGAGAAGATCAGGAAGATGCAGTCCAGGTAGTAGAAGGCATCGTGCTCTCTGATTGCACCACCCTGCAAAATGCAAATCATAAAAATGAAAATACTGCAAGTAGAACTTGGGAGATCCCCCTGGCATCTTGCCAGTTTGTATACATGTACATGTACAGGCAGTTAGTAAGGACAATTTTCAGTGACAGCCTTGATTGTCCACCCGGCAGGTACCAGTTCTCAATTGAGGGGAGTTTGGGTTGAATGGAGAGTTTTGGTGAGACACCGGACTAACAAGTGATAGAGTCATGAGTATCTCTCCAGAGACCTCGTAAATATCCATATTGGAAAGGATTTTTTCAACGTCGGCCTTCTCTCCACAGACCACCTTTCAAGTGTGGTTGAGATTGATGACTGAACTTTACAGTGAACTGGAACACACCTACACGGACACACAGAAAGAACACCAGATCACAATATCCCCCTGTCTGGCTTGAAAGCCTGGGGGATAAAAAGACCAATTAATCCTAAATTCAAAAGGTTCAGTCAGTTTTAAATCTGTGTTGTCTATAATGTCTTTATTGTACCGTTTCCGCTCTTATGGAAACATTCTGATGCCTCATGGACAAATACGTTAATTGGGTACCGCAGTAAATAGGTTCACAAAAGACAAACGGCAAATGCGATTAACTTTGTCCAAAACAAAAAACTGGAATTCCCGCTAAAGCCGGAAAACTGACATCCCTGCTTCAGTTATTTCATGCCATGAGTAAAAGTCAACCTGCAGCTTAGTATCAGCTCGGAGCAGGGTTTACTTGACAGAATGCACTTACCAGAGGCGACTCCTGCAGGAATTTGGGTATGATGGTGAGGATAGCGACCAGGAACGTCAGGCAAAAGTAGACGATGAAAGCCGTGCCTGTTGACTTGAACAGCGGCACCAGGACATACAGCTGGCAGACGGTGGCAAAACTGACAAAATGAAAAGGGCACAAATCATTATTCAAAAGGAGACGAGAAGACGAAACATATTTACGCTTGTACAATTTGAAATCCTAAAAATGGGTTCTGTGGACAAGTGCCCCCTTAAGGAGAAGCATGGGAGAGTTGGGGGAGACTGAGAGAGATATTCAAATGCAAAGCCGACGATGCCCAACACTAATGAGAGGATGCTAAGTCGTGCATACTTCGCACCATATGCGCACAACCCAGTACACACATGCGAAGTGTCCCGTCCATTGGGCTTTCTAAAGTGGTACAAAGCATCCATGGGCGTCGCCAGGATTGTTTTCAGGGGGGGGGGCAAAGCAAATTTTCCCCCAAATTTCCTTAACTTTTCATTATATTCTCAATTTATCAATTTTCCAAGCGTGAGTAGGGGAGCATTTACCCTAAACCCCCCCCCCATCAAATTAACAGCAATATGGCTTTGCACCTCTTTTCTTTCTTTTTTCCTTCCCCCCCCCTCCTCCCGTTTTTCGGAAGGGGGGGGGGGGACGCCTTGAAACGCCCATGAAAACATCCTCTCTGCTTCACACACGGAACCCTTAATTTCAGAAATCCTGACATGACAGCAATTTCAGGAAAAAATTTGCTGACAACGCAAATCATACATAAAGAGAGATATTTTCTCCAAAAAAAATGTCCTTGACCAAATTTAAAGGCTTTACAAACCACTGAATTCTGCAGTCATTATCAGGATTCTGTCCTAACAGCGGCTAGCACACTAATTCTGCTGCTCACAAACCTCAATGCACAAAATTCTAAGTTATGAGATGCAGTTTGTTAACCGTAAGTTGAAGATTCTTGGCAACTTTAAGCCAAGATTTTCAATTATGGTAGGCAGAGTCACAAATTTGACCCACATTAAACACATTACTGGACCAAGCCCAGTCTAATGTGGCTTTGCGTTCGTATGCATGAGCACCCTACTGAGATAATGGCTTCTCAATCAGTTAACCACCATAAATATGTTCGCACATACGGCGGCAGTGCATGGTTTGTCCTTGATCATACCATGGAGCCTTTTTTTATAGCTCCATGATCACACAGTCAGGCTATCCCCAATATATGTGCGTCCATAGCCACCTGCCTCCCACCAGAATTTGAGTGATGAGTGAACTCAGTTAAGTGCTGGAGAGCTAACTACATCTAAGAAAGCCAAATTAGACTAGATTTATCTTTCCTAATCTAAAATCACTTTTTTTGTGAACGATTATTTCTTTAATACTTCTTAGCATACAATTATTGATCAATCCACTAACCCATATAGGAACAACAGCAGGCAGAATGCCGGCATGTTACTGGATGAGCTAAAGGCATGCATGTCGAACGCACAGACGATGATGAGACTTATACCAATGGGTATCAGGTACATCAACTGCAAGAGGAAAATAGGGAGTGTGAGAACAACAACAGACACAGTGTAAGTAAAGCCTGATTCAATATCAACCACAATTCAGGGTGGCGCTACGTCGTTAAGGTAACAGTGATCACCAAAATGGCATCATAAACATTCCGGCAATTAAAGATCAATTTTTTTTTTAAATATTAAATCTAAACAGTGCTTGACGGAACCCGCCTTGGACACCGTCGCGGGGTTGGAAGACCCAAACCCCGCTGGATCGACGGCCTCACCAGGTGGAGCAGCCTCAGCGTGGCTGAATTAACTGCGGCGACCCTTCAGCGACGGAAAATCACCCCTGCACCAGTCACACAACCCAGAAGAAGTGGACTGTTGTTGCGTCAATGGGCAGTAGCCTACGACGTCTGCGTGGGATCATGTCAAATGACGTCTAAACACGCTAATGAACCATTTGCTTGGAAAACACACACAATGTCCAAGAAGTCTGTGGAGGCGGACAAGTGTGTTGAACTTAAACAAGGCAGCTGTGCACGGCCTGTTGTGGTACAATTTACGCTCTGTGGACACATCCCAGAGTGTTGAAAAATATGAGGTTGCGGCAAGAAATATCGTACAAAATACTGTTGAAATTACTCTTGCGAATCAGTATTTGTGGCATTGGGCTGTATATCAAAGTTGGCTGCTATAGTTTGCCTTTATAGAAGATCAAGACTTTTCAGCAAAAAAATCCCGGGGTGAACTGGTTAAAATGCACCAGACACAGTCAATGCTATGACTCATTTGACATCCCTATGTGATTTGTTTTCGTTTTGCTGAAAGAACACTGGACTTTTTTGTGATCCGTGGACAGAACCTCAAAATGGTGGTTGTGTTTAAAACTCTGTAACTTGAAAAGTACATGAGTGATTTGAATAATTCTTGTTCAAAAAGAAAGCTTATGAATTGGGCTTTCACATCCTAGATTTTGAAAGTGCTACATGCAGAACTTCACTAAAACAATGGGCCCGACATTTGGGTTTTGATTTTTTGACTCGCTCTGTACATTAAAATACAACCAATGCTAAAAGTTGGAGTTATGTTGTGATTTCGTTTAGATTAATTTCTGTTTCTCATTTTCCTGGAATGTTCAACCGCCACCGGTACCCACCATATCCCAGACAAGGTTAGCCAGCCAGTATCCCGTCGGAGTGACCCCGCTGACATAGTGGAGACGCTTGGAACCGTTGTTGTACTCCATGACCAGGAACGAAGCAAAGGTGGCCGGGATCAGGCAGAAGGCAAGGACTATGATGAGACAGTTGCCAAAGTACTGGGCAGTGCGATCCCAACTGACAGGGAAAATGAACACATAAAGGTCAAAGGTCTATTTGTTCCAATAAGCCATTTGCGAGTTACCTATACACTTTGGGATTTACATTTGAAAAACATCTGGTACACTGACTTGCTCAGAATGCTTGGCACATTTTAAATTTGAATTCGACCAGACCAAAGACACTGCAAATCACATGATTTTGGGCAAGCTCTTGCATAGTTACGTAAGAGACGCTCAGCACCAATACATTGTTCACAATGGGTGAGAATGGCACAAAGACATCAGACCATGCCGGAGCTGGGGTTTGCTAGCATTAGGCTTGCCCCGAATTACGTGACATAGTAACAATCTCTTTGGTGTGGAGAATGCAAACTTAAAACGTGCAAAGCATTGGATAAAGTCTGCATTCCAGATTTTATTCAAATTGCAAGTTCCCATCCTGTTTCTCCGTGATCGGCCACCATTGCAGTAGGCAACCATGTTGTGGGTTGTAAACTAGACAGCAGGGCTTATTTTCACGTAAAATAACCGTGAATTGTTTATCAAATGGCATAATGGTCACTACCTGTGTCGTGTAAGGTTGTCACAATCATGTCGACCCAGCAATGGGTGTTGGCTCTGCATTTTTTTCTCACAGTTTTTGCCATCCATCACAGAATTGAACGATTGCCTACTACCTACTGCACGCGGAGCTATACAATCTTTGCCTACTACAATGGCGGCACTAACTTTCCGATACCCGGATGTAGGTCAGGCCATGCAGGTCAGTGGGCGAGCCTTATATGGTCCGAGAGGGTTTATGGGACCAAAGCGCCACACAAATCAAAATGCATTGCAGAATTTAAGGGTCTCATGTGTTTCACCACCGAATCAGGCAAACTTGGAAACAAATTCTTCGTCCTGTACAGGCTCATTTCGAGTCAATGTATTGGCTGCTTTTATTTCTGTTTTGTTGTTGTTGAAATTTTCAGATTAGGACAGAAACTAAATCAGCCGTGTTTTCAACATTAAAAAACCCCACTCATTTCCTGTTTTTTACATCATTTGTTACACCAAGATGCAAAATAGCTTGCCTGCCCATGCATACACCTACTTCATGAGTTTCGTGCACGGCACTATACAGGGTTGTAATTCCAGGAATCTCTGTGTGTCTATGTGTGTGTATGTCTGTATTTCGATTATCTCCAGAACTGGGCGCTGTATGAAGTTGAAAACCGGCAGGTGTATTGCTCAGCACCCAAGACTCTTCAGGGTCAATTTGAAGTTGTTTGGATGAGCGGTTCTCAAAGAAGCTGCAAAAAAAGCAGCAATACTGGAGGACTTGACCATACAAAAGTGTATAAACAGACCGCGCCATGCACTGCTGCACATCTTCAACGGTCACTGCACTCTATACCGCAGCATGGGTATGGGTTAACACACGTGCAAATGGTGCTTGGCTTTATGGGCTCGACCAGTTCTCGAAGGGGGAAAATGGTCACAGACAGCAAGGGTGAGGTGGGCCTCGACCACTTTTTGAAGGGGAGGATTGCGCAACGGTGATCGAGGTGTAGATATGGTGCGCTGTTATACGGGCACTGTACTTTTTTCCGTCACGTTGGCGGGTCTACCAGAGGCCATGCATTTGCCTGTTCCAAACAGGCACGTTTTGAACGGGCACTGCACTAGTTCGTTTAAAATGAAATGTACTTACATGTCTCGTACGCTGAGACCCTCTCCAGAAAACTCAAAGGGGTGACTGTACGCTGATATACCTGGGATAGCAGTAAAACAATTGGTTAGCTAACTAACAATAGATGTTGATTTAATAGTGGGTTTTGCCTTTCACTGAGGTAATTTGCAATTGTAATTCTTTATACAGAAATCTGCAATTTGCATTTTTTTCATACAATTACTGAAAAAGAAGAAAACACATTTTGCAAGAATTTTGTTAAATCAAAGCGCACTATTTCTAACAAAATGGATAAATTATATATTCCCGATCCCAAACTCACCATATGTTGCTGGGTCTTGGCCGGGGGGTAGGTAGGACCTCAGAATGATATTGTTGGCCGTGTTCAGTGCAATGGGCATAGCATGGAACCCCTTGTTGTTGTACCAGGCCTACAATGCCAAATGAAAACGGAAAAACTTCATAAATCATTATAACCATAACCACAACAAATAAGTAACATTTCTCCTAGATGAAAATTTGGAGAAAGACGACACTGTGGGAAAAATATGACAACATGGCCCAGAAACTGAATGGCAATGCAATATAATTAAACTTGGGGAAACAAACAGAAAAAAAACCACCAAATTGTCATATAAAAAAAATTGATATATTTTTCATTACCTTGATAAATTCCTGTGCGTCTCCCGCGGGTTTGCTGTGCAGGGTTAGCCCATTGTACCTAATTAACAAATTAAAAAAAACACCAATTATTATTAAAAAGAATACATACAAATACAATGGAAAGAAGGACCTCCTGTGGCCAAGTGAGCCATTTTTCTTTTCTTAGAAGACCATTTGCCCAAAAGAGGAGCCATTGTTCAGGGTAGGTAAACAATCTGCATAGATGCATAAGTCATAACGGTTGATGGAAATTTCATATTTATGCTATTAAACTACAAATTCTTTTTAATATTTTTTGGATGGTGCAGGAACTACTGGGCTAACACATTTGAAACTCAATCTACATTTATTAGACTTGGAACGACCAAGATGTTTCCGCGAGCAGGCCATTTTTTTTTTTTGCAGGGATATATGGTAAAAGTTAATATCTGTGCGTAGACACATGTGGCTCTAAAGGTAGAGTATATCATTTGCAGCTTTGCGCTGGTGTTAGCTCTGATCAAGATATGTCAACTCCCCCCCCCCCACTTTTGAGAAGTAATTGCACCCTTAGGAAAATAAAAACCCATTTTCAAGGTTTTTCCTGATTTCCAGAGTGCTTGGAAACCCTGATAAACGCTTGTTGCTGCAATATTAGCATCCTGCCAATGACTTAGCCTCCTTATAGGTTTTATGCCCCTGAACAAACCAACCTTTTGAATCGGAAGTCCTCGGTAGACCTCAGCAGGTACTGGATGAGGTCTGCCTTCAAGCTGACATCCAGCAGAATATCCGTGGTGTTCATTGTCCACTGCGGCGGTGCAGCCCCCACAGCACCCTCTGGGCACTCCAGGAAGCTGTTTGAGCATGAGCAGTCTGGGGCCGCGCGGTCGACGGCCAGAATGTCTTCAATCTCAGCCCGGGACAAGCTGGAGATTGGGTTCTTGAAGAAAGCTTCCGTGAAGTGACAGGTGCTGAAACCAGAAAACAAGAAAGCATCATTAATGAAAGTAGGGTGGGAGTTTGGGTTTGGGAGATTTAAATAGGAAACGATGTGAGATTTGACAAGGGAAAGTTGATCGTTTTAACAAGGGAAACTTGGATTTTTAACAAGGGAGGTTTTAACAAGGGAGGTTTGTGAATCACGACAGGTAAACGTTAAGTAGGATTAGGTTGAATTTTAAGATGTGGGGGTCTGAAATAATGATGTACAATCCCGACCCAAAACCGAAACCGACCCGACCCGAAGTCGGGGTTGGGCCGGTTTGTCCATCTTTTCAGTCGGGTCGGGTCAGTTCCGGTTTTGCATTTACATTTTCATGTCAGGTCAGTTTAGCCATCTTTTGAAAAAAACAAAATAAACCAAAATAAACCGAAACAATTGAGAAAATCACGACCGCAGCCCATTGTGGCGTGGCCAACGTGCGTACTATCAAGTTCCCACAGTATTAATTTCTCAAGTCAGATGGGGACTGACAGTAGATAGATTGTAACAGTTTTTATGATATCGCGTGTTGATACCATACATTTTAGCGGAGTTACTCTCGATCAGCCCACTGAGTATGACAGAGAGAGACGATGGTTTTGCATTGATGTTGGGTCAGATTGAGGGAGTTAAGATCGGTCTTGGTTCGGATTCGGTTTATATCTCTAATGTTTCGGGTCGGTTTGGCCTGGTCAATGATACTTCTCACTGTTACTTCATATTTTGCAACACTCTGAGGCCCCCTCATGGAGCAAAATTTGCTACGATGACAGGCCGTGTACAACGGCCAAGTTCAAGTTCAAGACATGGTGTATACAAAAAACAATGGGAGCCACTGACATGTTCGCAAGTCCTCTGGCGTTAACTAAATAGGAGCAGAGAGTTACAAGCTTTTGACCACTGACGGTTGTGTATATTTCCAAGGGAAGGTTGTGGGGCAGAACAATGGAGGGTCGTGATTGTTAAAAATTAAATGGTTGTGAGTTTTATAGAGGGAAGTTTGCTTGCAAAAATACTTTGTTGGCAAGTTCAATTTTCAGCAGGCTGCTTTCAATAAAACCAACAAGAATGAATGCATACCCGTCCTCAAAGTCATTCATGCATGTTGTTCCCAGGCCAGGTGCACTGAACAGAGCATTCGTCATTCTTGTTCCGTCTTCTGTCCGGGAATCACTGTTGCTGTAAAGAGCAAAATACAAATGCCACCTTAGTTCCTTTAGAATCTGCATTTTACTGCAAACGTGATAGCACCATGTACACCCTAGTGGGGGGAAAAGTACCCAACGTTTGGCACGGGACACCAGTTAGTCCCCATCAGGTGTGCAAAACACAATGGACCACATCAACAATTGTACAAAAACGTCATTATCATTCCTATTATTTGTTTCTAGTACTGTAACTCGTAAACTTGAAGTAGCCTGTAGAGAGAAGGCCATGAAGAAATTACAGTTTTAGAGGTGGGAGGAAAAGCCCAGAAGAACATTCTGAGGAAAACCCACGAAATCAGGTAGGGACTGAAAACCCAATCCAAATGAGGACCAGGCCAGGAATCGAACCCGGGCCATAGTGGTGGAAGGCGAGGAAAGTAACCTTTGCGCCAACCTGACAAAAATAATGTACAATACAGTAAGGGAAGATGCAGCTGTGTGTAAAACCCATGGAAAACATTCATACAGAAGAATTTAAAAAGACCTTCTGCCTGAAGAAGACATTTATAGCCATGTTCGCATTGGACTTACTTTGGTTAAACTAACAGACACTGTTGTCAACTTAACCAAATTAAGTCCAGTGCGGACAGACTCCCAAATTGTCAAGTGCTGACTGTTGATTGATAGTTTTGCGGTCCGCAGCGTTTAGTTTTACCGAGCCAATTGGGTCACGGAAGATTAACATTGTTTTGTTTTACATCCAGTGCGGTGGCCATTGCCATGTAAAACTAACATTATGATCATGTGACTTCAGTGTGGGTCACCTACACTGACGTCTGCAATTCACATGCGTTGGCCTACATACGACTTTTTCCCCCACACTACATCCGGTGATAGGTTAAAGGTCAACAGTAGGGCACCCTCATAAGATTCTGAGAGAGAACGGCACGGTGAAATCTATTCCACGGGCCGAAAATTAATCTGCGGATGTATGGCAGAATAACCACAATGGAATGTTAACCATCATGTTCGCGATAAATTTTTCCACAAAATTAAGTTGAATGTGAACAGGGCTATATCTCACCAGACTTGTGTGGAACAAGAGGGCAAAATACAGCGTTGAATTGGTCCTTTGTCGAAGATGTATAAACCCATGGACCACATACATACAGACAATCGTACTTACCTGAAGAAGACATAGTCGTCAGGCCTGTACAGCGAGGGTGCAAAGTGAAGCTGCGGGTTCGTCTCCCCGGACCTGAGGGTCCCAAAGACAACAGCCAACAGGAGCAAGAGCATGGGCAAGAGAAGGGCCCAGATGAATCCTCGCCAATCACGCTTGGTGTAGTGGAAACGCTTGGTCAGAATGGCCAAAAACTGATGCAGGGCTGGCGGGGTAAAACAAGAACGTAGTATATGATTCAGCTGTTAAGTCCTTTTCCGAGTTAACATTTTCAATCTATATTAGGGAATAGAAATCCACTTTTAGATTATTGGACTTACCAAACTATTTAACTACATTACAAACTAGCAGGTATGTTGAGATAGAGGGCAGGGTCTAATTTTTGGGGAAATTTTGGTTGCAGCGACGATAGAGATGACAAAACACAGCACGAAAATAAAGATGGCGATCACCATGACGCACAGTGAACAAGCAAAACTGCATTGATTCGCATGGAACTAACCGTAAAACGCGTAAGCAAATCGCATTTTCAACCGCAAGGAAACTGGTAAAAATATACCATCGTTAGAATTAAGAGAAGTCTGCTTTTGGTTAAAAAAAATCATTTTGAAATGATAAAAAACCCTTTACCCTAATTTGATTGAAACTAAAGAGAGGTTCTACACGATCGCCAAGACTCAGAATCAGACTCACACCAAATGACCTGAGACTGGAACCTGGTCTGGACCTAATTACTCTACTAAAACTCTGCGCTACAAATACATTCAATAATGAAGGAGTGTTTTGAATGCACAGTTATAAAGAGATGAAAATAATTATTGTGGGAAGACTTACTCGAAGGCTTCATGTTGTAGCTGACCTGGACTCTCTCCATGGTGGACTCAGGAACCATCTTAGTCT